>RJWJ010009891.1:0-48680 GCA_004363605.1 Indri indri | reverse complement strand
GCTGTAAGGTGAAAGAAACAAGTAACATACAAAGGAAAGCCCATCAGAATAACTTCAGATTTCTCAACTGAAACCCTACAAGCAAGAAGAGACTGGGGCCCCATTCTCACTCTTCTGAAACAGAATAATGCCCAGCCTAGAATCTTGTACCCTGCTAAACTAAGTTTCATATATGAAGGAGAAATAAAGACATTCTCAGATAAGCAAAGACTGAGGGAATTCACCAAGACAAGAGCAGCTCTCCAAGAAGTACTCAAAACAGAATTACACAAGGATCAGCACAATAAACACTCTTGAATGTGAAACCACTCAAAAGTTAAAGATCAAAGGGTAGATTCCACAATGGCTCAAGAGAGAAAACAAAGCCACAAAATGTAACCCAACAGAATGAACTGTAATTCACCCCACTTATCGGTTCTCTCAATAAATGTGAATGGTTTCAACTCCCCTCTCAAGAGACACAGGCTGGCCAAATGGATACAAAAAAACAAGCCAAGCATCTGCTGTCTCCAGGAAACACATCTAACCTGTAAGAATGCATTTAGACTCAAAGTAAAGGGGTGGAAATCAATATTTCAAGCACATGGAAGCCAAAAGAAGGCTGGTGTGGCAGTTTTGATCTCAGATAACTTGGTTTTTAAATCAACAAAAGTAATGAAAGACAAAGGGAGTCACTATATAATGGTGAAGTGTACAGTTCAACAAGACGACATAACAATTCTAAATATGTATGCACCCAACGTAGGTGCACCGAGATTCATAAAGCAAACTCTGCTTGATCTAAACAAATTGATAGACAGCAACACCATAATAGTTGGAGACTTCAACACCCCACTGACAGCACAGGACAGATCCTCCAAACAGAAAATTAACAAAAAAACAATGGTATTAAACAGAACTCTAGAAAAAATCAGCCTGACTGACATTTACAGGACATTCTACCCAAAAACCACTGAATACACGTTTTTCTCATCAGCTCAGGGGACATTCTCTAAGATTGACCATATTCTAGGACACAAAGCATGTCTCAAAAAATTTTAAAAAATAGAAATCACACCATGCATCTTCTCAGATCACAGTGGAATAAAAGCAGAAATCAACCCCAACAGAAACTCTCATCTCTACACAAAGTCATGGAAATTAAACAACTTTCTGCTGAACGATTCCTTCATAAACGAGGAAGTAAAGATGGAAATCAACAGATTCTTTGAACTAAATGTCAAAGGTGACACAAGTTATCAAAGTCTGTGGGACACAGCCAAAGCAGTCCTGAGAGGAAAGTTTATTTCCATAAATGCCTATACCCAAAAGTCAAAAACATCAAAAACAGACAACCTAATGAATCAAGTCAAAGAACTGAAAAAAGAAGAACAGACCAACCCCAAACCGAGAAGAAGAAGGGAAATTAATAGGATCAAATCAGAACTAAATGAAATTGACAACAGGGAAACTATATGGAAGATTAATAAAACAAAAAGTTGGTTCTTTGAAAAAATAATCAAAATTGACACACCTTTGGCTAAACTAATGAAAAACAGAAAAGAAAAATCCCCAATAAGCTCTATCAGGAATAAAAAAGGAGAAGTTACAACTGATGCCATGGAGATTCAAGATATAATTTATGAATATTACAAAAACCTTTATGCGCACAAACTGGAAAATGTGAAGGAAATGGACAAATTTTTAGAAACACACAGCCTCCCTAGGCTCAACCAGGAAGAAATAGAATCCCTGAAAAGGCCAATATCAAGGTCTGAAATTGAAACAGCAATAAAAACCATTCCAAAAAAGAAAAGTCCCAGACCAGATGGTGTCACACCCGAATTTTACCACACATACAAAGAAGAACTGGTGCCTATCCTGCAGAAATTATTCCACAGCATTGAGAAGGATGGATTCCTCCCCAACACATTTTATGAAACAAATATAACCCTGATACCAAAACCACGAAAGGATGCAACAAAAAAGGAAAACTACAGACCAATATCCCTTATAAATATAGATGCAAAAATTCTCAACAAAATTCTAGCTAACCAAATCCAGGTGCTTATTAAGAAAATAATCCATCATGACCAAGCGGGCTTCATCCCAGAGATACAGGGATGGTTCAACATATACAAATTTATAAACGTAATTCACCACATAAACAGAAGCAAAAACAAAAACCATATGATTCTCTCAATAGACACAGAAAAAGCATTTGACAAAATTCAACACCCTTTGATGATAAGAACGCTTAACAAAATAGGCATAGATGGGGCTTACCTAAAAAGGATACAAGCCATTTATGACAAACCCACAGCCAACATCATACTGAATGGGGAAAAATTGAAAGCATTCCCACTTAGAAGTGGAACCAGACAAGGTTGCCCGCTATGTTCACTTCTATTCAACATAGTGCTGGAAGCCCTGGCCACAGCAATCAGGCAAGAGAGTGGAATTAAAGGCATACGAATGGGAACAGAAGAGATCAAACTCTCACTATTTGCTGATGACATGATATTATATCTAGAAAACCCCATGGATTCAACCAAGAGGCTCCTGGAATTGATCAATGAATTCAGTAAAGTCTGAGCATATAAAATCAATAAACACAAATCAGAGGCTTTTATATACGCCAATAGCACTCATACTGAGAACCAAATCCAAGACTCAATTCCCTTCGCAATAGCAACAAAGAAAGTAAAGTATCTAGGAATATATTTAACTAAGGAGGTAAAAGATCTCTACAGGGAGAACTATGAAACATTGAGGAAGGAAATAGCAGAGGATGTAAACAGCTGGAAAACAATACCATGCTTGTGAGTCGGCAGGATCAACATTGTTAAGATGTGTATACTACCCAAAGTGATGCACAGATTCAATGCAATCCCTATGAAAATACCAACATCATTCTTTACAGATGTAGAAAAATTAATTCTACGCTTCGTATGGAACCAGAGAAGACCCCGCATAGCAAAAACAATTCTAGGCAATAAAAACAAAATGGGAGGTATCAACTTATCAGACTTCAAACTTTATTACAAGGCTGTGGTAATCAAAACAGCTTGATACTGGCACAAAAATAGAGCCGTTGACCAGTGGAACAGAACTTAGAACCCAGATATAAAACCATCCTCATATAGCCACCTAATCTTTGACAAAGCAGACAAAAACATACATGTGGAAAAGAAGTCTTATTCAATAAATGATGCTGGGAAAACTGGATAGCCACATGTAGAAGACTGATCAGGATCCACACCTTTCACCTCTCACAAAAATTAACTCATGCTGGGTAACAGATTTAAACCTAAGGAGTGAAACTATTAGAATTCTAGAGGAAGATGTTGGAAATACTCTTCTAGACATTGACCTAGGCAAAGAATTTATGAAGAAGACCCCAAAGGCAATCACAGCAACAACCAAAATAAATAAATGGGACTTGATCAAATTAAAAAGCTTCTGCACAGCCAAAGAAACTGTCACAAGAGCAAACAGACAACCTATAGAATGGGAGAAAATTTTTGCATTCTACAAATCCGATAAAGGGCTGATAACTAGAATCTACTTAGAACTCAGGAAAATCAACAAGAAAAAATCAAACAACCACATCAAAAAGTGGGCAAAGGACATGAACAGAAACTTTTCAAAAGAAGCCAGAATAATGGCCCAAAAATATGTGAAAAAATGCTCAACATCTCTAATCATCAGGGAAATGCAAATCAAAACCACAATGAGATATCACTTCTCTCCAGTGAGACTGGCCTTTATCAAAAAGTCATAAAACAATAAATGTTGGCGTGGATGCGGAGAGATAGGAACACTCATATACTGCTGGTGGGACTGAAAACTAGTGTAACCTTTGTGGAAAGCAATATGGAGATACCTTAAAGAGATACAATTAGAAGTACCATTTGATCCAGCAATCCCATTACTGGGCATCTACCCAAAAGAACAAATGATACTCTATAAGAAAGACACCTGCACCCAAATGTTTCTAGCAGCATAATTCACAATTGCAAAGATGTAGAACGAACCCAAGTGTACATCAATACATGAGTGGATTAATAAAATGTGGTATATGTATACCATGGAGAACTATTCAGCTTTAAGAAACAATGGTGATATAGTGCCTCTTGCATACTGCTGGATAGAGCTGGACGCCATTCTACTAAGTGAAGTATCCCAAGAATGGAAAAACAAGCACCACACGTACTCACCATCAAATTGGTATTAACTGATCAACACATAAGTGTACATATAAGAATAACATCTATTGGATGTCGGGCAGGGGGGAGGGGGAGGAGGGGACAGGTATATGCATACACAAAGAGTGCAATGCGCACCATCCGAGAGATGGACATGCTTGAAACTCGGACTCGGGGCGGAGCGGGGCAAGGGCAACATACGTAACCTAAACATCTGTACCCCCATAATATGCTGAAATAAAAAAAAAGAAGAAAGTCTGAGTCTCATAAGGTGCTCAGCTATACAGTGGAGAGTAGTGTACTTTTTCTATATATGTAATGTTATCAAAGCCGCAGTAACTTGCAAAAAACTATGGTATACCTTAATAAGTATAAATTTACTGTCTTGCTATATAGAACATATATAATCATATTCACTAAATTTATTGAGTTGTTTCTCTGTTCTAGACTCTGAACTAAGGTATTTTCTAGCAGGGCAAACCTTCTATAGTATGAAATACTACTACTCCATTTTAAAAGATAGGTTAAATAACTTTTCCTAGGTCACCTAGCTAAAAGATGGTTACAAACACAGGCAGCCTGATATCAAAGCTTTTGTGTTTAACCACTATTCTTTCTCTTTGTATGTATGTATTAATATGCATGTATCTACCTTATGTCATGAAGTACAGAAAGTACAGAGAGGACAGCAAAGCATTCAGAGATAGGCAGAATAAGTATCTCAGTCAGACTCCTCTACTTACTATTTGTGTGACCTTGAGAAAGTCATATAATGTCTCTGATTCTGGATTACCTCATCTATTAACATAAAACTGGGGTAAAAACATCTGCCTAATGGTTAAAATGAGCTGACATTTTTAAAAAGTGCTTTGTAAAAAAATGTAGCACTATACAAATTAGTTATTATTATTTGGGCTGGTGACAATTGTTACCATCTTAATTCTACTACCCCCTGGATATTGACTCTCTTACACTCAACTCCAAACATATATTCCACATGAAACAACTTCTTACCATCTCCCTTGCTTCTCTGCTGGTCCAAATCACTATACTTTCTCTCATAGAATGCTGAAACAGTCTCCAAATTGGCCTCCCTATGCTACTCTTGCCCCATTTATAGTGCATTATAAATCAGATCATGTCTTGCCATTATGCTTAGAGAAATATCTACATTCCTTGCTGTGGCCTAAGGAGGCTTCAATTACCTGGCTTGTCTCTTATATTCTTATCTTCCAGTCTCTTATAACCCATCTCCTACTACTTTCCCTTTTCTTTCTGTGCCCAATCACACTGGTCTCACTGTTTTTGAACAGATCAAACTCATATCTCCCTAGGTCTTTGTACTGACTATACTCTCTGTTCACATCCTTCCGAAATATTCTTTCTAAAAGTTCCTTTTCCCCCACTTAATCAGGTTTTCTTTACCCCTTACCTTGTTTCCTTTTCTTTACAGTGTCATCCCTAGATAATGAGGATAAGAACTTTGACATGTTTACTACTAATTCTCAAATTGCCAACAGAGCCTACAGGTTGACGGTCAAATCACTCGACACATATCACTCTATTAAAGTAAAGATAAAAATATTAAAGTCCTGCTTTTCTTTTAAATGAGCAGTCCATCCTTTCTGTTCACGCCCATATCTTCCAATTCTTTAATTTGGAAGTCAACTCATTGAGCACCAGACAGTGCTGAGTGGCTGATGAAACTCAGGCTTGAGGATATGTCCTTCATCTTGGGGAGGAACTCTCTCAAAAATCAGGTTTAAAAATAGAATTTCCACAGAGCCTCACCAGGTTTTCTTTTCTGACTTCAAACCCGCATTTGATCAGGATTTTAGACAACTGGTCATTGTGTGCCTAAACAGCTGCAAGGCTTTCTGGTTACTCATTTAGAGAGGTTCAAGAGGCTCTTCAAGAACCTCTGTTTACCAAAACATATTTTAGTTTTGATTTATTACAACCATCCCTAGAGTATTGGTTTGAAATCTCAAGTCACTAGAGTCCATTACTGTATTATAAGTAGTTTCTAAAATTTACTTTTATCTTCTTTTCTTGTTGTTAGGCCTTGAACAACAAATCACTTTCCTATCTGGACCACAATGGCTTCAACCATTGTGGACCTGTGCTAAATATATAGTATAGTTCAATATTAACTCTAGCTAATTTCACCTTTCGTATTTTCCTTTAGTTTAATTTTGGTAAAAATTCCATTTGTTGGTTTATCAAAAATAAGCAACTTAAAAAAAAACATCTTTTATGGTTGCAGTTTTAAAATTTAGAGGGTCAGAAACAAAAACAGTTCCAGGCAGCACTTATACAAAACTAAACATGACTATTAATTTCAGTCTATGATCTGTCTAAATTTTACTCTCCAAAAGCAGGATCCATGGCTTAAACATCTCTATTCCCCAGCATATGTCAGTCACAGTACAACACCTGTTTGTGCCAATGAAAGGAACTATGGCAAGGGGGGATCATGAATTTGGAGTATAAGTCTCAGAACTTACACCATGACAAGTTACCTAACCTCTCTGAGATTCAGGTTTAACATGATTTATAATAATCTTGTAGGAAAATTACAGGGCTTAAATTAGATTACTGGCATGGACCTGTAAATTCTAAGGTATTATATAAAATTTTACATATAATGATGATGATGATGATGATACCAAAGAAGAATACAATAAAGGAGCTAGTTATTTTTAAAATTAACTGTTGTAGAGAAGAAATGATTCTTGAGCAAGGGTCAAAAAATCTGGGTCCTAGCCCTGCAGCTTATTAGCTGCGTGACTTTGTTTTAGTCACTTTCCCTTTCTAAGTAAGTCTCAGCTTCCTTGACTATATAATCAGGCAGTTGGACTATAGGAATGTTAAGGCCATTTCAGGATTTGCCATTAAATGACATTAGCTCCTTGGAAACAGAGACTACTTTTTCATCTTTGTATCTTCATTGTTTAGTAGATAGCACATAATAAATGTCCAACCACCATGGATTTGACAAAACAGACCATAGAACTGTAGAGCAGAGAGAATAGGGAAGAAAGAACATTTTAACATATATTAAGTAGGCAGAATAAGACTTGGTGACAGACTGGTAAGAGAGTGAGGAACCTGGTTGACTGCATTCAAACAAAATGGAGACCAATTGACCAGAATATGGCAAGAAAAACCATTGGTGGCTAGATAAGTATCAGTACATCCTTAGAAGGATCAGCTTAAAGAATCTGTATTATTTAATATGGAGAGGAGAATCCTCACAGAGGAATGGATAGCTGCCACAAGCTCTGCATTCAATAAATAGCTTAAAGCTTGGATTAAAAGCATTAAAGACTATTTCATGTCACTTTGGAATATCCCAATTTTTGTGATGTTACAGGGTTAGAAATTTGGGAGTTATGGGCCTTGCCTACGTTGGCTCTGAAAAAGGAACACAGAATGTGACTGAGCACTAGGAAAGACCCCATAATGTGACAATTATAATTTCTGAACTTAAGAGTGTAATAGATAGTCTGCTGGAGAATTTTGAGGCCTGTTTTTCATGTCAAGGATATCTGGGACATATATAAATATGGAGATTTCTAAGACATTTTTGAGGTTTATAGAAATAAGATCATTTGAAATGAGGGTATCCTGAGAAATCTAGGAAAAATGACTGAAGAATAGAGAGATCACCTATTCCAATACTGTCATTTGACTGATTAGAAAATGAGGAAAGTTATCTAAGATCACACACTGAGCTAATGGCAGAGTTGCTATTGAAGAAATTAAAAAGAAAGAATACTAATATTTTTGAACTTCTATGCGTCAGGACCTTTACATGTGTTATCTCAATTAATACAATATACATAGGAGATAGGCTGCGTAGTTCACTTTAAAAGTAAAGAAATAGATGTAGTTACTTACTTGCCCAAGGTTATACTAAGTTTCAGAGTCAGGATTTCACCCCAAGTTGGCCTGACCCAGACCATGCTTGACACTATGTTGCCTCCCTATTACTAGGGAGAACGTATGTATCCTGGTTTGCCAGGAACAGTCCTAGTTTATGCAAATTATCCTAGCATAATTATCAATAGTATCCCTTCATTCAAAAATTTCAGATTTACAGGATAAATTACATGACCAACTTACTTTTTACTTTGAATTGAAAAATGTAAAGCACCACTCACTTTCTTTCAAACAAAATTTAGGGACCCAAGAGCTTAGTGCCCATGAAGTTTTCTTTTATTACTCATGGATCTTCAAAGAAAATTAGTTCTTTTTAAAATTAAAAAGATGTTTATTCTTCTCATCTGCTACTTTCTGAGGCTTTCTCTCACACACAAGTCAAAGGTTATCAGTAAAGAAAGATATTAAGGAGATGGAGAGTAATTAAGCTAGCAAAGGGCTTCTGTCTAACCTGATTCTCAGACAATAAGCAAATCACAAGCAAGGGGAAGGCCACATATCAATTTAAAGACCACTGTCGCAGAAGATTCTGAGAAGATTAGAGTTGACATTGAATCAAATCCTTATTTCAACTGAGTGTACTAAGTATAAACAATATATCTGAATAGTACAGTTACCAAGTAGTTTCATTTATTTTTATATTAATTTTTCATTCATTCATGCTATTCTATGCTAAAGCTAAGCTAAATACTATAACTTCCTGAAGGCAGAGGCTGTGTTGGTCTTACTCCTAGCATCTGGCACAGTGCTTACACATAATAGGTCCACAATAAACACACATTAGAGGAATATGAATGAATACAAAGAAGACTAAAAGATAGTCCAAAAATTCACTGTGTAATAGAGGAGAAAGACAAAAATCAGAGAAAATGTCATAAATATAAAACAGAGGTAAACCATGGAACTCTGAAAAACTGAGAAGGCAACTAAGCATAGAAGGTAAGGGTCAGGTTAAATTTCCTCGAGGAGCTGAAAACTGGGATGAATTTTGAAATAATGGTTGGCAATATATACTCTCATTTGATTATAATTATAACCCAAGAAGTAGAGATTATTACTATTTTACAGAGTGACTTGCCCAAGGTTACACTGTGTTCACATTAATCTATATATTTCTTCTTTAGCTATGAGGAAGTTACAGGATGAGGCTAGGAACCTTTGGCAAGGACTACAAATAATGGAGGAAGATTTTGTTACATTTTTAGACTGAAGAAGAGATTCTAGCTTTGAGTACACCTTTTTTGACTCTACAGAACAAAGGGGAACTAAGTCAGGGCCAGAATGGAGGAAGCTTTAAGAGAAAGAGGCAAAGGTGACTTTAACATTGCATTAGTGCATTCTTTTTTTCCCATTTGTTGACATTTGTTGAGAACTTACTACATATTAATCACTGAGGACACAGAGATGGAATACAACATGTCTCTGATTTCAAACAACTCAATGTCTAGTGAGATAACATAGGCATGCATCAGCAGAGGGGAAAAGTAAGGAGGGCTTGGAGCTTATATCCAATCCAGGAATAGAAAAAAAAAATTCATTGGCTTATGTGGAATTCTCAGTAAGTTAAACGTAAAAGGTCAAGAATGTCAGTAAATGGGACTATTGAAGACAATCAGTGGGCTCCATGATGAGAGAGACCATGACTAACTGATGCTTGTATCACATTCTCCCCCAACAACTACTACCCTCCACTCCTCTCCTCATACCTAGCTCAATACTGGGTTCTAGAAGGGTTTTGAATAAGGCTTGTTGAATGAACAAATGAATGAATGAATGACAAGTAAGAGATCAACATATGCCTCCTTCACAAAGAACACTGGCATTTTAAGATCAGTCTTCAATGCCTTAAACCAAACTATAATAATAAAGTGGAATGCCAGGCTCTGGGTCAGGTCAATACATTGTAAAGCCATTTTGAGAAAATATGATCCCTTTCCATCCTTTCACATAGGGAAACAATAATCCCCCAGCTCTTACTGCACTCCTTACTCTACCCCTACACACACACACACACACACACACACACACACACACACACACACACACATGCAATCATACACACTCACACTCACACAGACATGCAAGTTTATTCTGGGTGCCAAGAACTATGGATCGTTCTCACTGGATTCCTGTAATTTCTATGCTAAGTGACTTTGGGCAGGTCACTTTCCCTCTTATAGTTTGTTGCCTCATTTATAAAACTGTCGGAATAAGAGCTGCCTTACCTACTTTATAAAGCTCCTGTGAGGCTCACATGAGACAAGGAATGTTAAAGGGCTACAGATTCTGCCCCACCCCTATGTCCTCTGTATCAACAAATGTGACCATCATTTCTATATCCCCAGGGCCTTATGCATAGAGATTGCTTGATAATTTTTGTCAAATAAATAAATGCTTGCCATTATTATTCTAGGCTGTCAGGAGAAGGATGAAAGGAATTCAGCAGCCTGATCTAGATAATACTCCCATTTCTAGGAAGCACTTAACTACAAACTAAAGGGAATACAGCCATAAATAAAGAGGTAGTCTTGTAAGAAATCGCACATTTGCATAAGCTGTGAATCATTCTGTATAATTAGAACAAATAATTTTCCTATAAATCAAGACCCTGACAGCTGTGAATGTCTGCTGTTTGTCCTCCTCAAACCACCAAATTATAGTAAGATGATAACAAATGATCCTTCTTTGAGGGAGAAAGGGTGAAGGGAGAGATCTTGAGGGACAACGACTGCTAAATCAAATGATATAGATGAAAGCAAAAGAGACTTGAGATGATTCCCAATGATTCATTTCCTTCCTTCAGAACTATATTCCTAGGCTTGGAAAGGCACTTGGTGGAGTAGCATTTTGTGCCTGAGAATGGAATTTTCACATCAATCCCAGGTTCATTTGTCTCAATCATTTCAATTTCTTGGTAAAGAGTGGCTTCCCAATGTTCTGGCTGTTTTCCTGTGTGATAACATTCTTAAATTCCTCAAGGGTCTGGCCTTCGCTAAATTGTTTTCCTTGTTACAATCTTTTTATTGAGTTTCTTCAATGATCATTAAAAGATTAAGATATCTTTTTTGTTTTCTGATCATTTCTTTCTTTTTATTTCAGTATATTATGGGGGTACAAATGTTCAGGTTACATATATTGCCTTCACCCCACCCAAGTCAGAGCTTCAAACATGTCCATCCCCTAGATGGTGCTCACCACACCCATTAAGTGTGAATATACCCAACCCCTCCTACCTCCCCACCTGCCTGACGCCCCATGAATGTTACTACTGTATGTGTACATATGTGTTAATCGGTTAATACCAATTTGATGGCAACTACATGTGGTGCTTGTTTTTCCATTCCTATGATACTTCACTTAGTAGAATGGGCTCCAGCTCTATCCAGGATAACACAAAAGACTCATCTTTTCCAGTCTCCCTTCTTTAGAATAATTTTATAGAATATTGGCCCCCTAAAATGGGCCACTACTATCAAGAGGAGGTACAGAAGAATGACTTCTAGCCTAAGTGTAGAGAAATCTGAGGATTTCAAGAGGATTCAAGACTAGAGGAATCTCTGGTTTATCTAGGCCAACCTTGCATTTTAAAGCTTGGACAGTGGACTTGCCCCCAAATTCCAAAGACACATATGCAGAAGTAGTCCCAAAGCCCATGCTCTTCTAACTATCCCACACTACCCTCCCTTATACCACTTAGTTTCCTTTTTCATCAAATAAGATGAGGAGATATAGGGCTTCCAGATCCATAACTCTATAGTTTTAGATTGCTAGAGAACAAATAACTCTTTTACCTTAAGAGCAATAATTCACTGGTTAACAATGTTAAACTTATAAAAGTTTAAGTATCCTAATCTTAATTTCCCTTTTACTAAAATGAGGATAATAATACCTCACTTAGAGAATTGTTATAATAATTAAGTGATGTAACAAATGCAAAAGTCTTTGCAGGCCATAAAGTAACCGAAAGGATGATAAACAAAGAGAAAAAAGGAGAATCTTTCCTTTTCTCCAGTCTCATCCTTTCTCCTTCACTTGTTGAAGTGCCTGAAGGAACATCTGTTTCATAGGAATCAAGATCTGACTGAACTCACAAGTCACACAACAGAATAAGGAATAAAATCCAATGGATCAGAATGCAACCTCATCACTTTTGTCTCCTGTTGGGTTTTGTTAAGCAGCATCAGAGGGAAAATCGACAGAGGCAATGAGCGGGCCTCTCTCTAAAAAGGCCCTTCCATCTGGTGCAGTGCTGAAACCATCAGCCCTGTAATTAAAATGCCATTGCCATCCCCTGCCGCAGTCCCAGGATGGTCATTCTATCTGCATGAGATATAGAGGGGAAAGCACCATTTTTGCACTTTCCTGGCTCCATTAAGTTTATTCTCTTTCTATTAATTAATCTAACTACACTAGGGGCTCCTTCTTACTCTGCAAACTAGGGTGGCACAAACCACACATGGGATGTCTGAAATGGCATGAATTTTTAAAACTAGGTTCCCATCCCCATTATAGAAAGACTTAATTACTTCAAACTAAATCTGTAATTAAAATATATCAGTGGAGCAGATTCACCTGTGTGTGTAGGCGTTGGCATGCACACCCCTGTGACTGGCAAAGATTAATCACCTAGAAACAGTGTTCAGAGAAGGAAATTGTGCTAGATGGCAAGGTGATTCTCAAAGAGGAGTTCAAAATGAAAGTCAGAGAAAAAAATCAGAGGATATACAAGAAAAATCCTACTACTAAGTCTTAAGAAAAATGATACCATGTCCGACAGCCAATCATTACAGCAAAGGGATGTGCTGGGATAGAAGGAAACTAAGGTAGGAGGTGATAGGACATGGGGTTAAATTGGGAAGGCAGCCAAAGGTAAAAGAAAACTTATGATGAAGGTGAGCCAAGGTTGTAGTTGGAAAGGGTTGAAAACCAGGATGGGAAGATCCAGAAATAGAACTATGAACAGTGTGTGAGCTTGGGTCTCTACAAGTCATTTAGAGTGTGTTATGGGGTTAGGAATGAAGGATTAAATGAAATATTTTAACCTGGAGCACTGTAAGAAAAAAAGTACTGAACTGTCAGACAGCAGGGGTCCAATACTTATTCTGCTACATATAATTTGTCTTTATCTTAGATAAGTCACTTCCCCTTTGCCTGTTTTCTCATCTGTAAAATAGGGACAATAATATGTATCTCATGTACTGAGCCACTCAGTACAGCTACACCACTGTGAGATGAACAGTGTCCTCTGGAGTTGTGCAATGCAGAATTACTGTGAAGTCTAATATGGCCTGAGAAGGGAAAGTTTTCTTGCAATGAAGTGTGTTTAAACACATTTTATTTTTTGTTTGCATGACATTAAGCCATATACTGTCTTTTGTTCTGAGTTTCCTCATCTTTAAAGTTAAGGTGTTAGACTAGATGATTTCTTAAGTTTGTTTTCAATTCTGATATTGACTAGTATTATGGTTCATTCAGGCTTCATTCATTCATTCATTCAACCAAAATTAAACAAGGCCCTAAGATAAGTACAGCAAATTAAAAATAATTGAGATATGTTCCTTTCCACTAGGAGTTCTCAGTTGGGTGGATTTTATGCAAACCATATAAAGTCCTTTTACATAACACATTTGGTGCTTTTCAATTGCATATTCTTAGGCCCTGATATTCAAGAGACCTGCAGTCTGGCAGTTTGAAGCAGGCCTCACTCATTTCCACCCTCCCCTATTCTGTGGTTCCTCCAGGGCCTCTGTCCGCAGGCAGGACCTCAAGCGAGCTGAGCTCCCCCATGACTGTGATGCAGGCCAGGAAGCTTCGCTGCCCAGGATCCTGGCCTCAGCTGGGAGTGCAGCCCTCCCATGGGAGGAGGGATGCCCAGCAAGCATGCCACAGCTAGGGACCCACTCTGATCTTCCCCTGCAGGCACCCACACCTCAGCAGACTAATTCACAAACATCCCCTCTGTTCCCCTGGGCAATGCGATTGAGACCTGGGTATACGGGACCTGGACTCTAGGCCTGTCCCCTATCCCCAAAGATCAATCCCTGACTATGCCAGGGAGAAGAATGCTAGTTCCGAATCACCCATGGGGTGCCCAAGCTGAATCAATGTCCCTCCACCTCGGAGTTTTCCCCACTCTGCTGGAGTCACCAGGCAAGCAGCACCAGGAAGGGCCAGCGGGTAAGGAGCTCAGTTCAGATACCTCAAATACCTAGCACCTCTCAGTCCACTGCAGGGCCCCAAAAGGAGAGGTCCGAGCCTTGTTCCCTGTTGATGCCTCCGTGTGGTGGGTAAATTGTCTCTCTTGGCAGGCGAATGGGGGAAGGGAAGGGAAGAATAAAGGACTAGGTGGAGAATGGACTGCACACTGGTTGTCTCTGACCCTCTCTCCAGAAGGCAGTCTGCCCAGAATGACCGGGCTCTGGAGTCACATAGATCTCCAGGGACCCACTATACCCCTGTGGCTCCTGCAGTCTGGGCCGGAGTTCGTTAATGTCTGTGTGGGGACTAGCAAGATGGATCCTGAGGAGGTGAGCACCCCCCCCCAACCCCAGGGAGGACAAAGGCGCCCAGTGGGTAGAGAAGCAATATGGTGCCTACCCACTGGCTGGGGTCTGTGGGGTGGGAGGTGCCCCGAGGGAGCTGGGAGCCTGTTGCCCATCCACAAGAAGCTCTCCACTCACTGGTGACAGCAGTCTCTGGGATGGTGTTGACAGGCCTCTCCAGCAGCTTGGGAGCCCACCAGCAGTCCAAGATGCAAGGGAGGGGAATTCTAACTGCTCCACCTACCTTTCTCACTGTTCTCCAAGCCTCTCAAGGCTTAATTCCTGCTGATGCCTTTCTCCTTCCAGTTCTGCTCTGCAACCTCTTCCCATGGAGTCTCTTATAGGTTCGGGGACCCTTCCTTCTGACCCTCACCTGGTCTATGTTTGTCTGACTGTTTTTTTGTTTTTCATCTAAAATTTCCTTCCTTCTTACAGAGACACTCTGGCTGGTGGTGTTTCTTGTCTGCCATCTTGCCTCCTCCCTCCATAGATAATTTTGTCCAGTGTTTCTTTGCAGATTTTCTATCTCCATGATCTGTCTAGTGCTGTCAGTGGGGTGTTGAATTCCTCCATAATTATTGTGTTATTGTCAATATCTTTTCTTAGGCCTAGTAGTATTTGTTTTACAAATCTTGGTGCTCTGGTGTTGGGTGCATATATACTTAAGATTGTTATATCATCTTGTTGAATTGATACCTTCATCATTATATGTTTATCAGCACTATTCACAATAGCAAAGATATGGAATCAATCTAAGTGTCCGTCGATGGATGACTGGATAAAAAAAATGGTATATATACCATGGAATACTACTCAGCCACAAAAAATGAAATTATGTCTTTTGCAGTGACATGGATGGAAATGGAGGCCATTATCTTGAGAGAAATAACTCAAAAATGGAAAGTCAACTATTGCATGTTCTCCCTTACAAGTGGGAGCTAAAAATGAATACACATGAGCATAGAGAGTGAGACAATATTGGAAACTCAGAAGCGGGGGAGTGTGGCAGGGAGGTGTGGAATGAGAAACTACCCAACCGGTACTATGTACACTAATGGGGTAAAGGTTACACAGAAAACCCAGACTTCACTACTACATACTATATCCTTTTAACAAATCTGTGCATGTACCCTCTAAATCTATATAAATACAAAAAAGGGAAAAAATGCAATAGCTGTCTCATGTTTAAATTATTCTTGTCCCCATGAGCACCTCCACAGTCCTATTTGCACTGTCTCCATTCAGAATCTTTCAAATAGTTTTTGTACTTTCAAACTTTCTCTTCCTGAAACATTCAGGGGCCTTAAAAAAATCTAAACTTCTACATCCAGGAAGATGAGGTACATGTATGTTTCCCTAATTCTCCTGCAAAGTACAACTAAAATTCCTGGACATTATACATTGAACAAACATAATAAGACTTTTAAAGGTGGAGAGAAGCAGCAGACTAAACTAGGGATCTTGGGACCCAGAGATTGACAAGTCAGTGAGGTCCATGCTTGTTTGTTTGTTTTTTGCCTCCTAGATGAAAGAATGGGTACTGGAGAAGTCAAAAACCCTGAAATTTCAATAGGTGAAGATAAACAAAACCCACCAAAAGTCTGTTCTTTCTAGACAGAGGACCAGGAAAGAGACAGCCCAGCAAGACAGAAAACTTTTAGAAAATAAATATTCTACCATAGCCAAACACCACATAACAAAATTGTGGCTCCATCCCACCCACACCAACAAAGGCCAAGCGACTTGCCCAGACTTCCACCTTCTCCAGTCTATAACAATGTGCTCCAACCCCACCACCAGAGGGTGTCAGAGATGGCTAAGTGTAAGTCTGAGACTTTCATTCCTGATGGGTAGTAATAATCCTTCCCCTCCCCCACTGTGGTGTCAGCAGAGGCAATGTGGGGTACCTGCACTTCTATTCACTTGGCAGAAATAAGAAGCCCCTCCCCCACCCCCTGCTGGCATAGTGTCATAGTAGTCTTGTGGAAAATCATGACTTTCACTATAGCCCAGAAGCCTACTCAGAAGTAACAAGGGCTCCCTTCTGCTGCACAGAGGTCAAGTGGAGAACCTGGAATTATACTCCCACTTAGTAGTAAGAAGGTGGAAACATCCTCCTTCTTCCAGAGTGCTGTCTGAGGAAGTCAGACAAAGGAGATTATTTAAATATGATGCAGAGTTTCATAACTTAACACTCAAAATGTCCAAGTTTCACTAGAAAACCACTTGTCATACCAAGAACCAGGAAGATCACAAATTAAATTAAAAAATACAATTAATAGATCCCAACACAGAGATGACAGATATTTAAAATTATATGACAAATATTTTAAAGCTGCCATGAGAAAAAAGCTTTAATAAGCAATTATAAACAAGTTTGAAGCAAATAAAAAATAGTGTCTCTGCAGGAAAATTAAAAGTCTCGGAAAAGAATGTAAAATTGTTACAACTGCTGTAGAAAACAGTATAGTGGTTCCTCAAAAATTTAGAAACAGAATTACAATACTATCCAGCAATTCCACTTCTGGGTATATACCCAAAATAACTGGAACCACAGTCTTGAAGAGATATTTGTACACTTGTGTTTATAGCAGCATAATTCACAATAGCTAAAACATGAAGAAACTCAAATGCCCATCGACAGATGAATGAATAATCAAAATGTGATGTAGCCATACAATGGAATATTATTCAGCCTTGAAAAGAAGGAAATTATGACATATGCTACAACATGGATGAACCTTGAGGACATTATGTTAAGTGCAATAAGCCAGTCACCAAAAAACAAATAGCATGTGATTCCACTTATAGACTTAGAATAGTCAAAATTATAGGAACAGAAGTAGAATGATAGTTGCCAGGGGCTAAGGGGAGAAGGGATGGGGAGTTCTTATTTAATGGGTATGGAGTTTAAATTTTACTAGATGAAAAGAGTTATGAAGATGTATGGTAGTAATGGTTGCACAATATTATGGACATATTTAATACTACTGAACTACATACTTAAAAATAGTTAAGATGGCAAATTTTATGTCAGATGTATTTTGCCACAATAAAAATATTGAAAAAAGGCTCAGAAGAGAAATAGAAGATATATAGAAGAAGCAAATAAAAATTTTAGGTTTAAAAAGGCAATGGTGGGAATAAAAAACTCAATTGATGAAATTAATAGTAGAATAGAAGGGATAGAGGAAAAAAATCAGTGAACAGTAAGATACAAAAAACAGACATTATTCAATCTTAAAAACAAAGAGAAAATATGCTGAGTGAAAAAAGTGAGCACAGCCTCAGGGACTATGGGACTATAACAAAAGACCTAATATTTTTTGTCATCGGAGTCCAAGAAAGAGAGAAAAAAGAGGGCAGTGCTGAAAGAATACTCAAAGAAATAATGGCTGAGAACTACTTAAATTTGGCAAAAGACATAAACCTACAGGTTCAAAGAACTGAACAAAAACCAAGTATGATAAATTCAAAGACAGTAACAGGAAGCTATGTCATAGTAAAACTGTGAAACCTAATAAGAAAAACATCTTGGAAACACTGACAGAGAAACACTGCCTTAGCTTTAGGGGAAAAGCAATTTAAATGATAGCAGATTTTGCATAAGAAACCATGGAGGCTAGAAGAAAGTGGCACATTTTTGTTTTGGAAAGAAAAACTGTCAATCCAGACTACTATATCCAGTGAAAATATTATTCCAGAAGGAAGAGGGAACTAAGACATTCTCAGCTGAAGAAAAACTAAGAAAATGTTTCTCCAGTAGACCTACTCTTTAAAAAAATGGCTACAGAAAGTCCTCTAAAGAGAAAGAAAAAAAAATAACAGAAGGGATTTTAAAACATTAGGGAGGAGAAAAGAAAACAGTAAATATAATATACTTTCCTTCTCCTCTTTAGTCTTCTAAAGTGTTTGATGATTAAAGCAAACATTATACCAGTGACTGATGTGGTTCTAAATATATGTAGATGAAATATTTAAGACAATTATAAATGGGAAAGGGTAAAAGGTGATAAAATGAGAAAAATATACCATATTTCACTCAAACTGATAAAATGATGGCGCCAGTAGACTACAATAAGTTAAGCATATGTAATGAGCAACCATTAAGAAAGTTATGCATAACAAAACCCTCAAAAACACCATAGATAAATCAAAATATAATTTTTAAATGTCCAAATATCCTACAGGAAGGCAGAAAAAAGTAAACAGAAAAATGAAAATGAGGAAAACAGAGAACAAAAAATAAAAAGGCAGACAAGTTCTAACAGGTCAAAAATTACATTAAATGCAAATGTCCTAAATATATCAAATAAAAGACACTAGTAGAGTAGATTAGAAAACATGACATAATCATACAGTGTCTATCAGTGACTCCCTTCTAATATAATAATACAGGTATGGTGAAAAGAAAAGAATGCAAAAAAAAGATATATCATGCAAATATCAATCATAGGAAAGCAAGAATGGCTATATTAATGTCAGATAAAGTAGACTTCAGATCAAAGAAAATTACCAGAGACAGAGAAGAACATTTATCATTATCATATGTAAAAAGGGTCAATCCACTAGGAAGGCATAACAATTTTAAATGGGCATGCAGCAAACAACATATCTGAAAAATACTTAAAACAAAAAATATTAGAACTGAAAGGAGAAATAAGCATATTCACAATTGTTCTTGGATATTGCAACAATTGATACAACAATTCAGCATAGATATAGAAGGACTCAACAGTGCCATCAACCAACAGATCTAATGGACATTTATAGAACACTCCACCCAATAACAGAAAAAAACATTCATTTGAAAAGCCCACAAACACGTAAGAAGATAGAACTTCTACTGGGCTATAAAACAAACCTCATCAAATCTAAAATAATTCAGAATGTGCTTTTCGATAACAAAGAAATTAAACTAGAATTCATTAATAAGAAGATAATAAAAAATTTTTTAAACTTGGAAGGTAAAATACACATCTCTAAATAATCTATGGGCCAAAGAGGAAGGATCAAGAGAATTTTTTAAAGATACATTTAATTGAATGAAAATGAAAATAGGCCAGACCCAGTGGCTTATGCCAGCAATCCTAGCACTTTGGGAGGCTGAAAAGGGAGGATCAATTGAAGCCAGGAGTTCAGGACCAGCCTGAGTGACATAAAAAGACCCAATCTCTACAAAAAATGTTAAAATTACCTGGGCATGGTGGTGTGCACCTGTAGTCCTAGCTACTCAGGAGGCTGAGGCGGAGGATCACTTGAGCCCAGGAGTTTGAGGTTGCAGTGAGCTATGATCACACCACTGCACTCTAGCCTGGGCAACAGAGCAAGATCCTGTCTCTAAAAAATAAAATAAATAAATAAATAAAATAAAGTAACATAAAATAAAATAAAATAAATAGACCTTAACAAAATTTATGAGACACAGCTAAAGAAATGTTTAAAGGGAAATTTATAGTACTAAATGCATATTAGAAGTGAGGAAAAATCTCTAATCAATAGTGTAAGCTTTAGCCTCATGAGTCTTGAAAAAGAAAAGCAAAATAAGCCAAAACGAGCAGAAGTATGGAATTAATTATATCGATAACATTTAAAAACAAAAATAACAATGAAAATCAACAAAATAAAGAGGTGGTTCTTTGAAAACATCAAAAAATTCATAAACTTCTCCCAAGACTGACAAAGAAATAAAGACAGAAAACACAAATTATCAATATTAGGAGTGAAATAGGGGAGTATCACTATAGACCATGCAGATATAAAAAGGATCAGAGAACCCTATGAACAACTCTACAATTTGAATTTGAAAACTGAGATGAAATAGAACAATTCCTTAAATATGCAAACTACCGCACTTATATAATACACAATAAATAATTTTTCTATTCCTATAACTTAAGGAAATTTAATTTGTAATTTGAAAACTCCTTTAAAAAATCTCCAGACCCAGAGGATTTTATTGTTTGAGAATACTATCAAATATATAAAGATAAAATAACAGCAATTCTACCCAATCCCTCCAGAAAACAGAATAGAACACTTCACAATTCTTTTTATGAAACCACTATTTCAAACCGATATCAAAATAAAAAAAGACAATACAAAAATGAAAACTACAGGCTAATATCTCTCATAAATATAGATGCAAAAATACTTCATAAAATATTAGCAAAGAGAATTACCAATCTGTACCCCTATAATAACAAACAATAAAAAAATAAAAAATAAAAAGAATTATACACTATAACCAAGTGGAATTTATTCCAAGTATGCTTCAATATTCAAAGTCAATTAATGCAATCCATGATATTTAACAGGCTAAAGAATAAAAACATACGACCTCATGACCATATGTATTGATGCAAACAAATTATTCGACAAAATTCAACACCCATTCATAACAAAAACTCTCAAAAAAATAGACATAAAGGATAACAAACTCAACTTGATAAAAAAAAAAAAATCTATGGGTATCATTACACTTAATGATGAAAAACTGTCACATACCAGAGGCAGCAACAGGAATAAAAAAGAGAATAAGGAAAGGGCCCTGCACTCAAGGCATATATTAATAGATATAAAAAGAGGCAATTAGTATATGATGTAGTAATGACTATGATAGTACAGAGGGAGGAATCTTGTGAAGAGTTAGTAGAGGGTCATCTAATCCAACCCAGGCTTTGAAGGACAAAAAAAAAAAAAAAAAAAAAAAGAATTCACCAAGGGGAATGAAAAGGAGGAAGGAATTTCTAGAAGGAAGGGACAACATCTACAATGTTCCTCAAGGCAAGACAAATATGACTGAAAGGTAGGATTCTTATCAGGATGTGATGGAAAATGAGGAGCCTTGATGGAGCCTAAGTTGCTCAGACCTCAGTTCTACAGGAGATAGGGAAACACTGTTTTATCTTGTTTTGGATTTTGTATTGTTTAAAGTATAGGAGGGATTTGAGTTTTGCAGGGTTAAGAAAGGCCTTGAGACAAGAACATTAAAGAGTACAGGTGAGGAAGGAGGGCTATTGCAATAGTCCAAGTGAGAAATGATGATGGTCTGAATTAAGACAATAGAGTCAGTTACATGTTTTGTTCTTTAGACAGCTAATAATCTCCAGGCTTCTGAATCCACATTCAGGGCTGTAAAAGTTTCAGGGACTTTGGAGGAAAGACAAAAAAAAGGGAGTTTTATCAGTGTCCTACAGTATTAAAGACAGGCCTATAGCCAGGGAAATGAGAAAGTTGGATGGGAAGCTGGAAGATTTTAAACTCAAGATTCAGTGTAAGATAGCAAGATAAATAAAGGATTTCATATTAGAAGACCAAGACCCAATTCTGATTGACTATATATGTCCCTGGAAGTTGACTCCCTGTAAATTTCAGTTTCTTTATCTAGAGGATGAGGTAATAAACCTCATCTCACATGGCTGTTGTGAAGATTAAATGAGATGATGTTTATAATGTGTTTTGTAAACTGGTAACGGTGTAAGAAATTATGATGAACAACAAATACTCTTTTGCCAATGCTGTTTCAGACCATTTGCAAGACAGATATCTTGGGGCAGATATCTTTTAATCTTACTAGTCAGCAACTTCTTATTTTGTTTTCAGCACCAGCAAAGACACGCACAAAATGGAAAAGAGAAAAGAAGAAAGAAGGACACATAACTAACATTTGTGAAGCATCTACTATGCACCAGAAATTGAGCAGTGTGCTTTAATATATGTTACGTCATAATGTCTCTTCCATTTTATAGCTATAGAAATAGAGTGAGGGAAGTTAAGTAGCTTGCCAACTTCATATAGCTGGAATTCAAGGAGAACTGAATGTAAATCTAAGACTGTCTTACTTCAATTATTTTGCTCTTGCTACCACATCAAGCTGTTTTATTCCCAGTAGTTATACCTAAGAATAAACTAAGACAATTTAAAATTAGTGTGGGCCTGATGTATGATGATCTAAGAAGTACCACTGTGTCCTTGGTGTCTCACATGTGGTCTGGTACCTAGTAGGTGCCTTTTTAAATGAATGACAGATTTAATAAATGACAAACAAACAAATCAATACATGAATTAGAAGTCCCTTAATTTTCCCCAATTAATCTTTTTCCTGATTGACTAATTTCTGAAACTATCCCACCTTGTATAAAGCACAGGTTATGTGCTGAAAAAGTAATTTTTAATGAATAAATAATGTATTTTCCTTTTATAATGAAAGATGAGGTTTCAAAAGGAAACCTTCTAAAAGAAAAAAGGACCCATATTGATCTTCAAACTCTGGCCTCAATGACATACCAGTAGAGCTTATCCTGGAAACATTTGGGAAGAAAAAGGAAGAGAAGAGAAAGCAATAGGACACCAGTCTGCTCATGCCAAAAAGAGTGAGTAAGAGGAAAGGTCAGAGCCACTGAAGGCAAACTACTGATCTTATTGATTTTACCCTGAGTTCAGACAGTATATTGTTGAACAATCTTTATCTATACTAGTTTCCTGTCACATTAGTGATATCCTGATAGTAGTAGTAATAAAATATAATTTTATGATTTTCAAAGACTTTGGCAGTCATTATTTAGTTTTCTTATAATGATTTCAATGAATAGGCAAGAACTGTGATTCCCATGTTATTGATGAGCAAATGAGGCTCAGAGGGAAAGTGAGAAAGTGAGGGAAGGTGTTTTCGACACATAGCTAGTAAATGACAGAGGTAGGATTTAAACACAAGTCTTGTTTGTCCCATAGTCAGAGCTCATGCTCTTCTCTCTGCCCCAAAAGGCCAACCCGTCTACATGTCTCCTCCCTATCCCACACTTCTCTATTGCAAAGTCCAATCCATTCTTTATAATCCTCGTCAAATGCCAAGTCCTCTATGAAGTCTTTTCTACCTAGGGCCTATCACAGACAACCTTTATGTACTGTCTCATTTTAATCATAGCATCATGTGAGATAGGAATTAAAATATCCATTATCAGATGAGGAAATAGAAGTTCAAAGAGGTTAAGTAATATTCCTACTCTCACAAAACTAGTGAGTAGTGAAAATGGGATATGAATTAGGTATGTACATCTGACAGAAGTCAGAAACATAGTCATAAACTACAAAGAGATAGGTTTCCATTCAAAATAAGGAAGAACTTGCTAGCAATCTGATCAGTCCAACAATGTAGTGAGCTGACTCTATAAAGAATGAGTTCCCCATTCCTAGAAGTATCTCAAAAGAAGCCAAACAGCCACTAGGCCAGGTCCTTTTAGAGGAAATACCTATTCTGTGAATTCTCTTTCAGCTCCAAGATTCTATATCAATACTCACACGACAGAAAAATCTGTTCAGAAGACACTTTGGCTTTCTCAAAACTGAATTATCATTTTATGATAAAGATCTACAAGACAGATATAACTAAGGATGGTTAACTCTCAGAAAGGATTTTAGAATAATTTAGTCCAATCTTTCAATCTCTTCATTTGATAAAGAGAGAAACCAAGGCCCTAAAAGAAGCATCAAATGTACTAAGTTCAAAGAGTGAGTTACAGTCAAAACAATAACTGGAATTAAGTTGTCCTGATTCTCAGGTTGGCGTACTATACTGAGTTTCACCTCTCCAAAAATAATCAACAATATGTAGCAGACAGACTTGGCTACTCCTTAAATCAGAAGCTTCTGCACCTAACATCCTTTTTGCCTTTCTTTGGAACTTGACCTTCATACAGATAAGGATCCCTACAGAGAAAGGCCAGATCTAGAAGTTAGTCTTTTTCTTAGTATTTTCCACCAGGCCAGACACAAGTTTAAAGAGCAAATTCTAAGGAAATTATATGAATTTGTGATGTCCTCATTGAGATCTCATTAAACAATTATTTATATATGCTGTCTTCTCTCTCTTTGTTTTAGCATATTTAGAATTTTTGATGTTCTTCAATATTTAATACTCTCTACTTTATATATAATTCAGATAGAATTTAATACAACTTACTTATATAAGCTAAGAATTTGTCATTCTACTTTGCCTACTGGGAATATTTCAGGCAAGTGAGCTCAGTGGGGTGTGTTTGGTCAGGCAAATTTGTAGTAAACTGGCCAAAGGGACTATGAGAGCAGTAATCCAATGCTTATCTCCAAGCAACTTCCTAATAATAATTACGGGATGCTGCCCAAGGGGCCTAGTACTTGGTGAAAGGGCTGTCTGATTCCCTTCTGTGTAGAAGTCAAGGAAAACCTGGTAGGAAAATTAAATGTGTTCTTGAAGAGTGATGGAAATTTTAGCAAAGCATAAAAGACAAGGTCAGGACCAGAAGGAGAGGATTAAGCATCAGATTAAAAAAAAAAATTAGGCAGACATGGTGGTGCACACCTGTAGTCTTAGCTACCTATGATGCTGAAGTGGGAGGATCACTCGAGTCCAGGAGTTTGAGGACTCAAGGACTCAAACTTGAGTTTGAGTCAAGTTTGGGAATGCAGTGAACCATTACTGTGCCACTGCACCCCAGCCTGGGCAACGGAATGAAACCTTGTCTCTAAAAAGTAAATAAATAATTATTAAAGATTAGTGCAAAGATGAAGACAGACCCTGGTGCAAGAGATCAGGAATCAATACAGGAAGAAACAGGTTAGAAAAATGAATTCAAGTCAGGTGAGGCTTCACATTTTATAATGAAGGCCATGAACTAAGTAATGTGGAATGGATGTCTAAATACCATACTTAGTAAGGGGCATAATGGTGAGTTTTCTGCAGGTTAGGACTAACCAAGATTTCTTATGTAAGCCTGTGTAGATTTCTTCCTGTATTCCTGGGCAAACATTCCCAAATTTTTCTAGTTTCTTATCCTATGCCTAATATCTTAATCCTGGCATTCACTCAGGCTCTTCCCCAACCCCTCTTTTCAACCAACACAGCCTTACTGGGCAGATCATTCATGGGTTAAACACTTACGGTTCCCAATTCTGCCTAGTTCACTCTTAAATTCCTGACCTCTACAGTTAACTGTTTACTAAACAGCTCTGCATAGATGTCTTGCGGGTACTTCAAATTGCACATGTCCAAACTGAAATCATAACCTTCTCTTCAAACTTCTCCATTGTGCCTTATTCTCAGGACATGACACCACAATGTACGCAGTTTTGCAAATCAAAACCTTGGTTGATATTTTCAATCATTTTCACCATATCATCTTTTTTTAATTTTATTTTTTTTATTTCAGGATATTATGAGGGTACAAACATTTTGGTTACATTTTATGTCTTTGCCTCACCCAAGCGAGGATTAGAGGCATGCCCTTCCCCTCTACCATGCTCACCGCATCCATTACTTGTGAGTTTATCCCCCACAAAACCCCTAATCCCTGGAGAATATTACTACCGTGTGAGAACCATAGTGTTGATCAGTCAGTACCAATTTGATGGCCAGTACATGTGGAGCCCATTCTTCCAATCTTGTGATACCTCACTTCGGATAATGGGCTCAAGCTCTACCCAGGAAAATATAAGAGGTGCTAGATCACTGTTGTTTCTTATAATTGATTAATATTCCATTGTATACGTATACCAAATTTTAATAATCCGCTCATGGATTGACAGGCACTTGGGTTATTTCCACATCCTTGCAATAGTGAATTGTGCTACCATAAACATTTGGGTGCAGATGTCTTTATTATAGAATGTCTTTTGCTCTTTGGAGTAGATGCTTAATAGTGCTATTGCTGGATTGAATGGTATTTCTATTTTTACTTCTTTGAGGTATCTCCACATTCTTTTCCACAGAGGTTGCACTAATTTGCAGTCCCACGAGCAGTGTAAGAGTGTTCCTGTCTCTCCGCATCCTCGCCAGCATTTGCTGTTTTGGGATTTTTTTATAGAGGCCAATCTCACTGGGGTTAGGCGATACCATATCATCTTTATCTAATTCACTACCAAGTTCTGCTGATTCTACTTCCCTCAAATCTCTCAAACATTTCCACTTCCCTCCAACCCATTGCCTTTATGCCAATCTTGGTGATCATTATTTCTCCCCTGAATGACTGTATTCACTTCTAACAGGTTTGCACTGATTGAGCCTTGGTCCCTTCCAACTCTCTACTCATCCACCAACAAAATTATCTTTCTGAAATGAAATTTTACACAACTTGCTTTTCTGTTAAAATTTTTTTAATGATTTCTCATAAACCTCAGGATAAAGTTCAAACTCCTTAACATAACTTACAAGGCCCCTCTTCGTATGGCTTCTGCATACTTCTTTATCTTTATTTAGCACCACTTTCCCCCACTTCTCACTCACCTCCTCCCATGGATCACAACCCAATTGTACATGGAAAGTGAGCTAAGACTAGGATGAGGCATGTGAGGTGCCAAGATTGCAAAATTTAATGAAGCATTAACTCTTAGGTGCTGATCATGCAATGCGCAACCTTGAGAATAAGCGTTCCTTAAGAGTGAGATGCCTAGGTTGCAAAATTTAAGAGGGCACAGCTTTGCCAAAGTAGGATCTTTTTTTTAAATTCCAATTAAAGAGATGAGAAAACTGAGATTCAGTGAGTTTAACTTAAAATTGTTCAAAGTCACATAGCTAGGAAGTGATAGATAGAAGATTTGAACTACAGTCTTTTGCTTTTTATATTTTGCCATATTGTCTCCCAGTTTTTGCTTTTAAAGAAAGAATAATAACAAAATGCAATCTCAGGGACAAAATTGAAGTTATCCACACATATTAGTAATGATTCATTAACACTATATTAACTATGGTAGGATAAGAAGGATTTATTTTATTTTTAAACACTAGAAAATTTTTAGTTTACTCCCTTCTCTTTCAAATTATTCCATCTTTCTGTGGGAACTCTGTGATTGTTAGAAGCTCCTTGCCCCCTTCCTAGGAAATAGTATTTGCACTTATTTAAAAATAAATTAGTGACTACATATGATACCTCTTGTAAGTTAATACAGATTGCATAACATTAGCTTGTCGACTTTCTCAAAGGGTTTGTCAATTATGCCTGTTATAAAATCATAATACACCAACTCCTTGCTCTGTTTTCAAAATACATTGCCTTTATTCAAGTCTGAGGGAAGGATTTTGTGAAAATATTCCTTTCATTTGATTAGCAATCTAAGGCCCTGCTTTTAGAGCTGCTCTAGTCTGGTGATTGCTTTGAAGGGAGTGTGTGGAATGAGTCCTGCCTCTTCTTACACTACTTCAATTAGTCAAAATCCAGAGTCATGATTATTCACCCAGAAATCAGATAACAAATCAGAGTGTTCAAATGCCCTTTCTCAATGTGTGCCCAATTCACTCTCAACTACCTTTACAGAAATACAGAGAATCTTCGCCTATTTTCCAGAAGTATCTAAGATGTCATCATATGCCTTACTCTTTAAAAATAATAATACTCGACAGCTTAATGAGTTCATTTCTCATTAGAAACAGTAGCTACCATTTAACTGGTTTAAACATACCCAACCCTCTAACATCACGCCACAGAGAATCTGGAAAAACCAGCCACAGGAGAGAAAGCCCAATCCAGTTTATAAACCCCAACCCATCAAAATCCTTTGACTGGCCACTCCATGCTCCTTATAAGTCCCTCTGGTTCTTGGCTCTCCTCAGTTTTCAATGTTTCCTGTCCACCCTCCTCAAACTGGTAACCTATTTAGGCCTCTCCCTCTGGCCCATCGCCCCCCAGCTAACTACTTACTCTTGGTTATGCATTCTCCTATGACTTCAGCATCCCTTTCACTTTAAGATGAAGTGAAATCTCACTGCCCCACGCTTAGTAAAATGCCTGAATAAATAATCATCTATTCACATGTTGCAAATGTTCCAAAAATCTGAGGGAAAAAAGTACATTTTGCTCATACACAACCAGAAGTGGAACAGGTACTCTTAACCACAAAACAGTCACCCCTACATATGTGTCCAAAGTTAAGAAATAAAGAAAAAGTTTAGTATGAATACATTTCTCTCCATTGTGAGCAATAGCTGCTATAATTAAAGCTAATACATAACAATAAAGAAACATATTCTTTAGCTATAAATGTTAGAAAATGCATTAGTCAAATGTGATCAAAGATGCTCAACTCAATACAGTACCTGGCAAAACAGAAAATTAAGTAGATATTCAAGAGTAAACTGGGGTGGGGTGGAGAGGGTAAGGTGGAATTAAAATTTATGAAAATGCTAGTAAGTTCCAGGCATTATGCTAAGAGTTTTGCTCAGATGAGTTCATTAAATTCTTATAACAATCCTGAGAAGTTAAAAAAGTTTAAGTAATATGCAACAGTTAACATATATAGTGTACTTATAATGTACCTGATATTGTGCTAAACGTTTTACAGGCATTATTTTATTCTCGTGAAAACTATTAATATATAAGGTAGGTGTCATTAACATCTTAGTTTTACAAATGAAAAAACTATGGTTTAGAAAAGTAACTATCCCAGTGGGGTCACGCAGCTAGTAATTGGTGCGGGTAGGATTTGAATGCTGATACTCTGAGTACCAAACCCATAGTCTTGACCATGTAATCAAAGGACATATTTAAACAATTAAATGAAGGCAAAAACATCAGGAATAATTTCAAACAATATGTCTAAAACCACAAAAATTACATTCTTTGTTTTTTTGTATGACTGAAGAAATCTAAATCTAAATTAAATGTCTCTAAGCTTCCATATTAGGAATTGTGTTATTTTCAAAGATCTGCAATGCTAACTTACAATTTGTTTGAATTTTAAAATTTTTGCTATAAAATATTTAAGCATACTGAAAATCCATATTTAACTCAGGTTAATATTTTGCCAGCTTCAGATCTTTAAAAATAAATATAAATATTAAAGTTTACCTTAGAATCATCTCTCCCCAGAAAACCATTATCTGCCTTTCTGTCCCCATGATAACTACTGCCCTGCATTTGTTATGTTTCTTGTCTACCTATTTTTGTACTTTTATCACATATGGGTTTTGCATATTAAACTAGTATTTAGCAGCCTTTTATAATTAGTTCTAATAGTCAATCTGTAGATTTCTCTTGGATTTCCTATGTAAAAAATAATATCATCTGGAAATGACAAATAGTTTTATTTCTATTTTTAAAGTACTCATATTTCTTACTACTATTTCTTGTATTATATATCCTAGAAAAAATCTCAGGTATAATGTTATATAGATATAGTGGCAACAGGCATCTTTTCTTGTTCTTTTTCTTTTAACAGAAATGTTTCTAAGGTTTTAACTACAATTTGGGGTTTTGATAGGTAATCTATATCTAATTTAGAGAAATTCCATTCAATTCCTCTTATCTTGAAGATTTAATCATAGTTAATTAATTTTATCATGTTTTTTCCTTCATCTATTGAGATGATCATATGTGTTTTGCTACTTTAATCTCTTAAGGTGGTAAATGAAACTAACAGTAATTAAAATATCCTTGAATATTTTTTTGATAAATTCTACCTCTTAGTAATTATTTCTTCTGTACATTGTTGTATTCTTTTCTGCACATTACTGGATTTGGATTATAAATATTTAATTTAGAGTTATACATCAATATTTATAAAGTTTCTATATATATTCTTTCTAGTATTATCTTTTTCTGCTTTTATTATGAAAGTTTTACTAGCCTCTTTAAATGGGTTGAGATTGTTTTTGTTTTAACTTGCACATAGACTTTTTTCACATATCATAGAACATCACAGCCAAAAAGACTAAAATTTTATATCTTGGAGTTTTTAACCTCTTTTTCTTAGTTTCTGTCTGAAAAATTCTGAGGAATAACTCTGATTTGCTTTGCTGGAATCAACACAACTGTGCAAACCACATGGTTGCACTGGGGAATAGAGCATTACTAAGAAGAAGGAATTCTAGGAAGATAGTACTGTATAGATATATACTACATGCATCTTTCAAGTTTATTCTAATATACCATAACTGGAAGGAAAACATAATAAGCATGAATACCCAATTAAAGGAAAGAGATCTGAAATAAGTTTAACTTATACTACCTGTATAATTTTGGACCAATTATTTCACCTCTTTGAGCCCCCCTTTCCTCAGCTAGAAGAAAAGAAGAGAAAATAATATATACCTCAGAGGCAAGTAGAGATGAATGAACTTGCTTATAAGTTTCTTAAATGGAGACATCTTATCTGTATTCCTTAGTACTCCACACAAAGTAGAAGCTCAGTGATAGTTGAATGAATGACTACCAGAAGGTACAATTCATTTAAGGCATCCAACTCTGTGCCTAATTACAGTCCTAGTACATAATTAAAGGTTAATACTTATTCTGTTTCATACTCTCAAAGAGGAACATAGTAACATTACTTTCAACTGCTTTAAAAATGCGTCCCACATCAGATATTTTTTTAGGTCTTTCCTAAAGGTAAATCCATACTAGTTGTAACCAAAAATCCAAAAACGAATAGGTCTCCTTTCTAGCCCACCCATAATAAATTACCAAACGGTGCAAAGGGAGTTAGTTTTAAAACGTCCATCTTCTCCCCCTCCTCAAAAATGGCATAAAAACTGTAACCAACTAGAAAAGCTGCATTGGCTTAGAAATGCCATATTTGACCTTAGTTCTGGACATACATCAAGTTTCATTTATCTTTTCCAGAAGGAATTATCATGATTCAAAAAATCACTCAGGAGACTGTGAATATATGCGAAGAACTAGATGGAAAGCAATGTTTAATAAAATACTAGTGAAACCTTTCCAGAAAGGGCTGGCTTAGTCAAGTTAATTGAATCTCTTGTGAAAGCAAATTTGCTACAAAAGCAGTTGATATTTATTGAGCACCTGATAGGTGGCAGAGTCAGGATTACAATCCAGATGTGTCTAATGCCAAAGCTCATGCTTTCTTCAATATGCAACACAGTGGTCACCATTTATCCTTGGGGGATATGTTCCAACATCCCCGGTGGATGCCTGAAGCAGCAGATGGTACCAAACCCTATGTACATTATGTTTTTTCTTATACATACATACCTATGATAATGTTTAACATATTAATTAGGCACAGCAAGATATAAACAAAAACTCACAATAAAATAGAACATTTACAATATACTATAATAAAAGTGATGTGAATGTGGCCCCTCTCTCTCTCAAAATATATTATTGTTTGTTCTCGCCCTTCTTCTTGTGATGATGTGAGATGATATAACGCCTATGGGATGAGATCAAGTGAAGTGAATGATATAGGCATTGTGACACAGCAATAGGCTATTATTGACCTTTTGACAATATGTCAGAAGGAGAATCATCTGCTTTGGGTGATCCTGGATCATACAGCCATGGTGATGTTGATGGTTGGATGTCTAGAGCAGACAATGTTGATGACTTACAGGCAGGTCGCATATACAGCGTGGACGCCCTGGACAAATCGGTCAATTCATGCCCCAGGTAGGACAGAGCAGGATGGCATGACATTTCACCACACTAGTCAGAATGGTGCCCAATTTAAAACTTATGAATTATTTCTGGAATTTTCCAGAAATATATCTGAACCACAATTGACCATGGGTAACTGAAAACTGTGAAAAGCAAAACCAAGGATAAGGGGGGGACCACTATATTACTTTCTAATCAAAACCGCTCTGAAATTCACTAAAGGACTTTACTGTGATTGCATCTATGCTCATTTTTACCACATGCAGGTTTATTCACTATACCGATAGGACTCCAAGACCTCATCTGTATGAGTGACACTAAGTGGATGTATTACAGAAGATTCCCAAGGTATACAGAGCTGTTAAGTTGGACCAACATACCTCAAGGGATTCAGGAACTATCCATCTCTATTTCCCTGCCAGTTAGCTATGAATGAACTGTGAAAATAAAGAGCAGAGCCCTAGTGCCATGGAGGATTAGAAGAGCAGGTAATTTTTTTGGAGCACTTAGTATGTATCAGGTTTTATATTAAGCACTTTATACAGTCAATGCTCACCACAATTTTTTGAAATAGTGTGTGTGTGTGTGTGTGTGTGTGCGCGCGCGCGTGTGTGTAATTTAGAATGTAGAGCCAGGATTCTCTCAGAAAGTGCCATTTCAGTAATACCTGAAAGATGACTGAGAACAACAGACAAAAGTTATAAGGGGAGTGAGAAAGCTTTTCAGGTAAAACAAACAGCATGCACAAAATCCCAGAGTCAGGAGGCAGGAGTGGGCATTCCAGGAAGTAAGAAGCCCAGGGTAAGTATAGCACAAGAGAAGGGAAAGAATGGTATGAGAGGAAACTGAAACATGGACAGGGTCTCCCTCTTGCAAGATCTTCCTAAATCTTAGTCACTGGGCTCTAGCTTCATGACTTTGGAGACATCTTTGTATCATTTGAACAAATACCTTAAAAATCCTATTTTATTTTTCTTTAGTAAATCAATAAAGTTTACTTAGAAAATGCTAGGCTGCCACAGCTCTTTTTTAAAAACCCAAGGAAAGGGGTTTGTATACATGCTGCCCCCAGGGTTTTAAAAGGGGAAGTAACAATACCCTATGATGGCAGCAAGGATCAGAGGAAGGGACTAGGAAGGTAAAGATAAGACTTTGGAAAACAAGGTCACCAGTCTAGCCCAGCTCCCTTCCCTCTAGAGCTTACTCTTTTCTAACCTTTGTTCTTATAGAACAGTTCAGGGTATATTTTAATTAAGGGAATTCATTTTCTTACAACCCTTATCCAAATCTTAAGAACAGAATCCACAGAAGCCCATATTAAACTCCCAGTGGTAAGAGACACAACAGGGTATATGAGCTATGGTTTTTGACTCTGCAGGTCTATTCTTGGTTTCATCATTAACATGGTGAATATCTTTGCTTTGAGATTTTTAGTACAACCTTAATATACTTTAATTGTCATTTTTGTGGTATGAATTTTCTTATTAAAATATAATTTTCAAGGAGTTAAATTTATTTACTTAATTAGAAGTCTATTGTCTCCTCAATATGCACATTCTCAGAAGTCAACTCACATCTGCAAATGGGTGGTGTGCGGGTGGAGAGAATATACCCCTTAGCATAATAATGTCTAATTACAGGATTGCATTAGTGCACACAGTACCTGTAATCACATAAAATTTTATCGAGAAACAAGAAATTCTGTGCTGATTTTTCAACACTGAAGACCTTAAAGCATGAATGTCAGAATAGACCATGGTTGTCTCTGCCCCATGTGTGAGATCTTTGATTTTGGACAGAAAAAACAGGACTGGAGATCCTGATGCCACTATTTTGATTAGTAATAATGTAAAAGATTTCCAGAAATAACTAATTATAACCATAGTAAAAATCATGACAATAATATACAATGATAGAGGGTTTGATGGTTTTTAAATTCTTTTCATAGAAACATTTTCCTTTGATCTTCAAAATGATAAAAACAGGGCAGGAATTATTAGTCCTACTTTATGAATAAAGAAATTAAGGATCAAAAATGTTCACATTTTGGGGAGTATGTGGGAATGCCCACAAGGAATCAGAGGAAAATCTGATAAGAACGCTTTTCCTAGACTTTCCCGTAAGAAAATCCATGAGACCTTGGGAAACTATTAACACTCTCTAGCCTCAATTTTTCATCTATAAAATGGTCTATATTATAGGCTATGAGCATAGAAAAAGAGAACAAGACACTATATTTCACTAGAGGGAAGAACTAGCATGGATAAAACAGGGCCAGGCCTCCCACGGACACTTGTGCACAGGACAAAGATTGCTGCCAGGCCAACACTTAAAAAATTGAAAGGTATGTTCCACTGAGATCCCTTAAAATGCATCAAGAAGAAGGTAGCATGGGAGTACAAAATTAAAGCATACACATCAAACTAAAGTCAATCCTAAGAGATTCTCAGCTCTGCTACTTGGGAGCCATTTGATAATGGGTCTTTTTAAAAATTTAATTATTTATTTTTAATTGACAAAAATATTGTATATATTTATTATGTACAACATGATGCTTTGAAATATGTGTACATGGTGGAATAGCTAAAGAGAGCTAATTAACATGCACAGTCTCACATACTTATTATTTGTGGTGAGAACACTTAAAATCTACTCTCTTAGTAATTTTCATGAATATAACAGATTGTTATTAACTATAGTCACCATGTTGTACAATAGATCGCTTGAATTTATTCCTCCTCGCTAACTGAAATTTTGTATTTTTCGACCAATATCTACCCCACCACCCCCCAACTCAGCCCCACTATTCTGACTTGTTGTTTCCATGACTTCAACTTATTTGGACTCTACATGTAAGTGAGATCATGTGGTATTTGTCTTTCTGTGTCTGGATTATTTCACTTTACATAATCTCCTTCAGATTCATCCGTGCTGTTGCAAATAACTGGATTTTCTTTTTTTAAGGGTGAATAGTATTCCATTGTGTATGTATACCACATTTTCTTTATTCATGCATCCTCTGATGGACACTTAGGTTAATTCTATATCTTGGCTACTGTGAAAAATGCCACAATGAACGTGGGAGTGTAGATATCTCCTTGACATGCTGATTTTATTTCCTTTGTATATATACCCAGAAGTGACACTGGTGGATCATACAGTAGTCCAAAACTTTTCATTTTTTGAGAAACCTCCATGCTGTTTTCAATAATGGCCATGCTAATTTATATTCTCACCAACAGTGTGCAAGGGTTCCCTTTTCTCCACAACCTCATCAAAACTTGTTATCTTTTGTCTTTGTGATAACAGCCATTCTAACAGGTGTGACATGATATTTCATAGTAGCTTTGATTTGCATGTCTCTGATATTTATTGATGTCGAGCATCTTTTTCTTATATAGGTGGCCATTTGTATGTCTTCTTTTGAGAATTTTCTATTCAGGTCCTTCGCTCATTTTTTTATTTGGATTTTTTGTTGCTATTGAGTTTTTTGAATTCCATGTGTATTTTGGATATTAACCTCTTATCAAATGTATGGTTTGCAAATATTTTCTCCCATTCCATAGGCTCTCTTCACTCTATTGGTTGTTTTCTTTGCAGTACAGAGGCTTTTATTTTGATGTAATCCCATTTACCTATAAATATATACACACTAAACATTGAAGCACTCAGATTCATAAAGCAAATATTACTAGATCTGAAGAGAGAGAGAGACTCTAATACAGTAACAGTGGGGGACGTCAACATCCCACTCTTAGCATTAGATCATCTAGACAGAAAATCAACAAAGAAACAGCAGATGTAAATTGGACTTCAGATCATATGGACCTAACAGAAATTTACAAAACATTTTACCCAACAATTGAAGAATACAAATTCTTCTTTTTTTATTTGTACAAATTTATGGAGTACATGTGTAATTTTGTTACATGTATAGATTGCACACTGATCAAGATAAGGCTTTTATGGTATCCATCACTGAAATGACATACATTGTACCCATTAAGTAATTTATCATCATCCACCACCCTCGCACTTCCAACTCTGAATATACCAGAAACTCAAAGACCCAACAATTAAAAAAAACCAAAACAATAATCCCTTTAAATAGTGGGCAAAAAACATGAATAGACAATTCTCAAAAGAAGACATACGAATGACCAACAGGTATATAAAAAATGTTCAACGTCATTAATCGTCAGAGAAAGTAAATCAAAACCACAATGAGATGTCATCTTACCCAAGTTAAAATGGTTATTATTAAAAAGACAAAAAGTAATAGATGCTGGCTAGGATGTGCAGAAAAAGGAACTCTAACACACTGTTGGTGGGGATGTAAATTAGTACAACCCTTAAGGAAAACAGTGTGGAGATTTGTCAAAAAAAAAAAAAAAAAAAAAACCCTAAAAATGGAACTACCATTCAATCCAGCAATCCCACTGCTGGGTATATATCCAGAAGAAGGGAATTCAGCATATCAAAAAGATATCCACACTCCCATGTTTATTGCAGCACTATTCATAAAAGCCAATATATAGAATCAAACTAAGCATCCATCGACAGATGAATGGATAAAGAAAATGTGGTATATATACATAATGGAATACTATTCAGCTATATAAAAGAATAAAATCCTACTATTTGCAGAAACATGGATGGAACTGGAGGTCATTATGTAAAGTAAAATAAGCCAGGCACAGAAAGACAAATTTTGTATGTTCTCACTCATATATGTAAGCTAAAAAATTGATCTCATAATGGTAGAGAATAGAATGATAGATACTAGAGGCTGGGAAGGGTGGGTTGGTTGTGGGTGGATGAAGAAAGTGAGTTTAACTGGTCCAAACATACAATGAGATGAATGGTGTAAGTTCTATTGTTTGACAACAGAGTGACTATAGTTAACGATATGTTGTATATTTCAAAGTAGCCAGAAGAGAGGACTTGAATTGTTCCCAGCACATAGAAATGATAAATACTCAAAGTGATAGTCACTCAAATATTCTGACTTGATCGCTACATTCTATGCATGTAAAAGTATATCACATGTAACCCAAAAATGCAAAATATTATGCATAAAGAAAAAAATTTAAAAAATAAATAACATATTCCAGAGTAATTGAAGGAAAATGCTTTATAAAAACTGGTGTAGACATAACATATCTTAATATGTAAGCACTGTTTATACATTATTTTTCTTTATATATTTAGGTGCTCTAATGTTGGGGTACATATATATTTACAATTGTTATATTCTCTTGATGAATTTACCCTTTTACCATTATATAATGACTTGTCTCTTTTATAGTTTTTAATTTAACTTAAACTTATTTTATCTGATAAAAGTATAGCTACCCCTGCTTCTTTGGGTTTCCATTTGCATGGAATATCTTTATTTAGCCCTTCGCTTTCAGTCTATGTGCATCCTTAATATGAAGTGAATCTCTTGTAGGTGGTATATAGTTGGGTCTTTTTTTTTTTTCTTTATCCATTCCTCTACTTTATGTCTTTTAATTGAAGAATTTAATCCATTCACATGAAAGGTAATTATTGATAGGTAACAACTTACTACTGCCATTTTGTTCATTGTTGTCTAGTTTTTTGGTAGATCTTTTGTTCTTTTTTTTTTTTTTACAGTTTTAAATTTTTTTATTTTAGCATATTATGGGGGTAAATGTTCAGGTTACATAAACATTTAAAATTATCATAATGTATCTCTGTCAGGGATATGATAAGGAAAGAATGAATCAGTGTATGTGTAATATCTACTAAAGGGGTTGGCAAACTTTTCCTGTAAAGCACCATGTAGCAAACATTTTAGGCTTTCTGGATCAGAAGGCAAAATCAAGAATATTATATAGTTACTCACGTAAAAAGAAAAAAATACACAGTTTTTATTGGCAAAATGTAAAATATAATAATATCAAATTGAGTTTTGGTTTCTATAATACAAGTATAGTAATAAAAAGAATAGAATTTGGTGGGGGATAATATTTCACTTAATTGGGGTTCAAAATCAGGGTTGCCTATCAGCAAATTGATTGCAAAGTCCAGTTATAAAAAATGTTTTTACTCACAGGCCATACAAAACAGGCTGGATTTGACCTGGGGCCCATAGTTTGCTAACCTGTAGTCTATTTCATTGATAGTTCCCAATGAAACACATATCCCCATATTCATAACCTTGTGTAGTCCTCTTTCCTTCAATCTAGACTGGCTCTATAATGGACTTTTAATTAACAGAATGCAGCAAAAGTGGTACTCTGTCAGCTCTAGACCTGAGTCTTAAGAAGGCCTGGTAGCTTCCATTCTGCAACCTTGGATTCCCTAAGCCACCCTGTAAAAAGTCCGGCTACTCTACTGGAAAGATCACATGGAAAAACGACATTAAGACGGAGAGACCCTGAGACAAGAGGGAGAGAGAAAGAATTTCAGCCACACCAGCATCCCAGCTGAGGCTATTTCTCAGCCATTAGCCAGGACCAACTATTGGTAAACCACACTGAATATTCCAGGACTGGCTATATCTGAAGACCTTCACATAGCCACATGAAAGAGCCCAATTGGGACCCGAACCTAAGTTCCAAGCTGAACCTAGTCAATCTCATGAACAGCGTCACAAGAGATAATAAAAGAAAATAAGTCTACCAATTTACACTCCTATTAAGAGTACAAGATAGTTCTATTGTTCTGCAATCTTATTAACACTTAGTATTTTCAGTCTTTTTTTTACTCTGGTGAGTTGGTGAAGCTAAAGCATTTTCAATTATTTATGCCCCAGTCACCAAGACTCAAAGAATATTTTCCCTAAACCTAGAGTTAGAAGATGGAAGAAATTCAACTGAGAACTCAGGCACTTCTGGGAGGAAAACATTGATAGATGTATTTAAGTTCTTGGCCATTAAATATTTTATTTTAATATGACAGACAGGTCTTAATCAAACACCATGGAAATGAATTTACTCCAAAAAAGGCCATACTTCCATAATAAATTGTAGAAAAGAAAAATAAATAAATATTTATTTCTTAAAAGGAGTATTTCATTATTAGATATATATTTAAGGATTTAATCCTTACAACTAATAATGACTTTAAGAATAGATATGAGATATACTACAAGGATTCAGAATTTTATTACTTTATCAGTTCATGTCAACAACCCAAAGCCAGGAGATATGAAAATCAGAATGGCTCTGCCACTAAATAACAGTTGCTCTTAAAGCAAGTCATTTTTCTTCTTGACTTTGACTTAGTCATCTATCAAATGGAGATGATAATAGCCTTTGCAACCTCACATAGTTGATCATTCAATCAACAAATATTTTCTGACTACCTATCATGTGCATGTGCTGGGAATAAAATGGCAAGCAAAAACAGACATAGCCTCCATACTCATGGTATATACAGTCTAGTATAAACATTAATCCAAGTTTAAACAATTAAAAATTTAATAACGATAGTTTAATAAATAACTATTGAACACTTAATAAAATGTAAAATTAAGTTGTGAGCATCAGAATCACAGAATCAAAACCTCGTAATTAAGAGATACCTTAGAGGTCATCTAATACAATCTCCAAACTCTTCTTCAAGTGAAAAGTTATAGATAATGAAAAGTGATAACATTACTATTACATAATTTCAGAAAGATAACTAGATGTACTTCTGTTCCAGCATTTGCAATTAGAAACTATACATAGCTTGGGCCCAGTATCTTTGACCTTCAATGTTACCCATAGTAAAAAATTAACAGTGATATCTCATTAACTAAAATAAGATAGGGTCTGATTGTGAAAGTGATAGACTGAGGGCCCAAGTGGAGGGCCAGAAATTCAGAAGAGAAATACATTTTATTGGCCCACAATGAGAGAGGCATCTAGGTCTCTTCGAAAATAGCTATGTTTAGAGCTGGCTTGGACCCCTGACCTCATTTGGCTTATTAGCTCAGTTACTTTGAGCATGTCTCTTGTTCTGCCTGTGTCTGAATTTCCTCATCTGTAAACTGAAGAGGTTAGCCAGATAACATATTATGGGCTCTGACTTTCAATAAATCCACCACAGCTAGTGGATCATATGGTATCTCTTTTCCTTAGTAAACAGTGTTCACATCAGTGAAGCAGAAAGTTAGATAGACATGGGTTCAAATCCCCGCAATCTTCTAACTATGTAACCTTAGGCAAATCACTTATCCTCTTAAACCTAATTATCTTCATCTGTAATATGAGAATAATAATGACTATCTCATATGATTATTGTGAATATTAAAAGAAATGAGGTATAAAAAGTAGCAGGCATGGCATATAAACAGTTTCCTTCCTTTCTCCTTGGTCTGGGGATCATAGTGCTAGTCACAGGCAATCTCAAGCTTCTGATGATGTGATTACTTAACACAGCAGTTACCATATGTCCAAACCCAATGCTTCTGCTAAGATGTGAGGATGACAGAAAGAATAAAGACATGGCCCCTGCTCAAAGTACTTTTAATCCAGTAGGGAACATGGACCGGATACCAAAACACCCCAAGCACAAGGCCAAAGAAGATACATATACCATACTTTAAGCATGGTATACCAAACTATGTTAGTATTCAAATGGGAGGAGAACATACTTCAGGATGAGCTTGGGGCAGGGGGTATGATCAAAGAAGGCTTCCTGGAGAGGCTGCCCTTGGAAGAGAGTTGAAGGATGAGTTGAATTTGACAGCCAGAGATATAAGGAGAAGCATTCAAGGTGAAGAATAAACATACACAAAGTAAAGGACGTAGGAAAGTGTGGGGCAGATTAAGTTTAGCTGGAGGATAACTCCTTTATTTATTAATTTACTTATTTATTTATCAATCAAAATTTTAAGGGGGCACAAATGTTTGTTGCACGGATGGCTTTTGTAATGCCTGAGTTAGAATTATAAGTGTACCCATCACCCGAAGAGTGTTCATTGTACCTGTTGGGTAGGTTTTTGTCCCTCCCTTCCTCCCCCTTCCTCCTGCTTGATTTCTGATGACTTTTACTTCTTTCTGCACACAAGTGTGTCCATTGGCTAGTTCTAATTTATTAGAGCATACATGGGGTATTTGTTTTTCCATTCTTGAGATATTTCCCTTAGAATAATGGTCTCCAGTTCTATCCAAATTGCTACAAAAGGCATTAATTCATCCTTTTTTATGGCTGAGTAGTACTCCATGGTATACATATACAACATTTTGTTAATCCACTTATGAATCGATGAGCACTTGGCTTGATTCTACATCTTTGCAATCGCGAATTGTGCTGCAATAAACATTTGAGTGCAGGTGTCTTTTTGATAAAATGACTTCTTTTCCTTTAGGTAGGTACCCAGTAGTGGGATTGCCATATCAAATGGTAGGTTTACTTTTAGTTCTTTGCTGGAATCTCCATACCGTTTTGTTTTTGTTTTTCATAAAGGTTGTACTAATTCGCAGTCCCACCGGTGTGTATAAGCCTTCCTTTCTCTCTGCATCCACGCCAGCATCTATTGTTTTTGGACTTTTTAATAAAAGCTATTATAACAGGGCTAAGGTGATCTCTGATTGTGGTATTAATTTGCATTTCCCTGATGATTAATGACATTGAACATTTTTTCACGTGTGTCAGGGCCTGTGTTAGGCATTTACATGCATTATTTTACATACCTGTTGAGGCAAGTTTTATTCTTCTCAGTTTTTAGATACTTAAAAAGGTAAATTATCTTGTCAAAAGTTTTTACAGCTATGTAATGACAGATATGGGTTATAAAAACACATCTGCTACTTCAAAGACCACTCTTTCCAATGTAGCTAGAAATAAGGACTGTGTTGACACCAGAGAGCCCTCTAAATGCCAAGGTGAAAAGTTTATATTTTGAATTTAAAAAGAAATTGGAAGCCATTGAAGTTTCTGAGCAGGAATTTGACATGGATTAAGATTCTATTACCTAAGAAAATATAGTAAAGGATAATGTTTAAAAGGTTAGAATTTGTAGCTAAACTACCTTGATTTGAATTCTAGTTCAGCCACTTATTAGCTATATGGCCTTGGAGCAAGTTACCCAATTTTTCTGTCCCTTAGTTTCCTTATCTATGAAATAGGGGTAACAATAATACCATACAGTTGTGGGAGAATTAAATTCACTAATACATATGAAATGCTAGAATACCTTCTGGCATATAGCAAGCACACACTAAATGTTAGCTGCTGCTGTTGCTTCTACTGTTGTTGTTATTGTTGCTTCTGCTGCTGCTGCTGTATTAAGAAAGAAACTGTCCGTGCTGAATTCTTGTATCCCAATCTGACAATTCATCTTTCTTCTACTCAGGGATGGGCAAAAGGTTAATTGTGTATTGTCAGTGAAGGCAAGGCTTGCTTTGTGAGTTAACAGTAACAATAAGAATCTAAGAAGAATGTTTAATCTCATTAAGAAGGTAAGTATGTAACCATGAACAGATGACTCTCCCTTAATAATCCTCAACTGTAAATAAAGAGTGAGGTTTACCCTCCAAATGGATCATCTTGAAAATTAAATAAGATATGGGATATGCAAAACTTCTTGGTTTGCATGGTGCTATGCACATAGTAGGTACTCAAAACATTGTTGAATAAAGTGCCTATTATATTTGAGAAGTGTATCTGGGAGTAGAGAAAAAAATAAAACAGGTGGCGTAGTTCTGCATTTCAGCCTTGGGGAAAATAAAAAGCTCTATAGTGAAACCACCCATAAAATGTACAGGATGAAACTTGGTATCACAGAAAAAGTCTAAGTTTCAAGGTGAAGTAGAACTAGGTTCAAATGCTAGCTGAAGTATTTATTATTAATATCTATGAGATCTTGAACCAACTATTTGAGCCTCTATTTTTTCAAATATAAAATTAGACTATTAATACTCACCTCATTGGCTGACTCTAAGAATTAAAGTAAATCATTAGTCCTAACAATATGCCTGACTCAAAGACGACACTCAGCAGACATTACTACTACTACCAACACTACTATTAATAATAAGAATGACAGTTAACTTGCATTGAATGCCAACTGCCAGGTACTATATTAAATACTCTTACACAAATTATCTCATTTAATCTTTATTAATTTAATAAATTAATAAGACTAATTCTATTATTTTCCCCAGATTTTACTGATGAGGAAGCAGGCACAGAGCATTCAATCTCATCCTAGGTTACAGGGTTAGAGAGTGATTTATAAAAAACATAATCAGGATATTGCTATATATATTTTTCTCTTCTCCATAAGTTGGATTTTCTAAAAAAAAAAAAAAAGTGTATAAGATTCCAAAGCACTTTCCCTCCCATTATCTCATTTTATTTTATCCTTAAAGAAACTTTGACCATGGATAATTATCCCCATTTTACAAATGGGAAAAGAGAAACTTGAATAAAATAAATGACTTATTCAATGTCACACAAGTAGCAGTGACACCACAGCCTCTGTCAGTTCAGCCACTGGAAGTGAAACCGTATCTTCGAACTCCAAGTTCAGTGTTCTTTCCAGTAGAAAACTGAATTTCCTACATAATACTCCAGAATGGAGGTTTCTCCTTAATTCAGAATTCTCTCATATTAATCCATCATTATTAATTAATTACTGATGTTTTGCTGTTACTAATTATTTCTGAAATGTATGTATTGGGATGGTCTATGAATCAAGTGCCAGTAAATTCATCTGGAGGAGCCTTTTCCCTGGGCCCATAGAGCCTGTGCTCATCTAGTTCAAAGATCAGGCTTCTAATCTCTTACTATTTGGCATTTAGTCTTCCCCTATGCACCAGCATGGATTGAAACTAGCGGAAAGTTACATTACTCATCAGTGCGAACCAGCATTTCAATAGCAATAATTAAAACAGTATGTAAAGGAAGAGATACCTTCAGTAAAAAAGAAGGTTCTAATTTTTTAGCTACTAAAATTGTAGGTCACCTTCGATAAGGAATGCACATTCGCATCAGACAGGTCAGAGTTAGTAACCTTAGCTAATCACTGTGTAACCATAAACAATTTACTGTACCCTTTTAAACCTCAGATTCTTTAAATAGCAAAATGCAGGTAAAGATTCTGACACACAGCAGGTCCTTATCTAATAGCAGCTCTTACATCAACAGGGAAATATGGGAGTCTATTTAAGATAATCACACTGGCTAAACACTGTTTCTCCCACTGAAATGTAAAAGCTCTAAGAAATATCTCCACTTTGGTAGTACTTTACAACTCTCCTTATCTACTATCTATTTTATCTTCACAACAATTCTATGAGGACATATTATTATCCCCATTTTATAACTATTAATAAAAAAGCTAAGCCTCATGGATGGTCAAAGACTTTCAAAGGTCACTGTATTTGTCAGAAAAGAACAGCTTAATGCTAAAGAAAACACACCCAAAAATCTCAGTGTCCTAACATATAAAGTTAATTTCTTGCTCATGTAAAATCCTGTAGGTCTCAAAGCAACGGGCCTCTCATGGGTGACTCATGTGGCTACCAACAAGAGCTGCAAGGTTGTGCAGGGGCTTCTACCCAACTCAGCCTGGATGTGACTCCTAGTCCAGTGACTAGAACTAGTCTTATAGCCCCACCAACTACAAGAGAGCTGGGAAGTATGGTTTTCCAAGGGCTCAGTAAGAAGAGTGGAACCAGTTACACCAGACAGCACTAATAAAGGTGACCAAAGTCACATACATAGGAAATGGTAAAGCTGGAGTTTGAACTCAATGGGCCTATTCTCTACTTTCAATATTATCTGATATTATACAAAAGTGTTTTTCACATTGTGAAAGGTTTATTATTTTATAAAAGACAAAAATAAAAGAAAAAGAAGTTCTAAAATCTGTTCAGATTTGTTCTTACTTCGCCACACTGCTAAGTAGTTATCTATATTGTTTCTCTGCACTGGCTAGTTGGATAAAAAGCTAATAGACATCTATTGAGATACACTGGCTATAGCTTTGAAGAAAATAGACAGCTCACACAGTGGATGATAAACTTTCAGTAAAACAAGGTAGCAGAAATTAAAGTAAATTAAGAGCCTGCATATCTACTGATTGATTGTGATGTCTTCCACTTCTACAACTTTTCCTGTGTTTACACAAGGAAACATTCCCTTCATTAAAGATAAAGATATTTAAAAGTCTTCTTTATGATAAATGATTTACATTTTCTTCTTAATTTGTAGGTGTCACTATAAATGCCTGTTTCAATCACTTTTCAACTTTTCTTGCCATCCTATGTCAATTGACTGCTTGACTGCTGAATTCATCACTTAGTAAAAATGTCTTGACTACTTGCTGTATGCCAGACACTGTGGCAGGCCTAAGCAGAGTTGCTACATACAGTTAGTTATACAGAGTATGCCTTGTGCAAGGACTCATCTGGGCTCCTATGGGCTAAGACTGGGCTCAACGGAAGGAGTATGTTTTTCTAACTCACACAAATGTTCATTAGGAGCTAGCTGGAGCCCTGATGCTAAGATACAGAAATGGATATAACAATATCCTTATCTCCAAGGACCTCACAATGTAACAGAGAGAGTATACAAATAAGCATGCAATTATGCTACAGGGTCATAAATGATATTATAAAGGAAAGTCCAAGGTGCTATGAGAGTGCATAAGAGGGGCATCTAACTCAGCCTGGAAGATCAGGGGAGGTTCTCCAAAGGAGGTAGCAATGAAATTGGACCCCAAATAAGTAGGCGTTAAAGGAATGCTTTTAGATAAAGAAGAGATGTGTTGTCCCCCAGAGAAAGAATAATTTCAGAAAAAGAACAGAGGAAAGAAATACCATTGCATGTGAGGGGAAACAACTGTGTTGCTGTTGGATAAAATTTGAGGTTAAGATCTAAGAGATAAGGTGGGAAAAGGAAAAGAAGAAATCAGGTACAGATATTGAAGGATCTGCCAAACTAAGGAGATTGTTTTTACATGGGGTGGAAAATGGGGAGCCATTTTGAGAGATAAAGCAGGAGAGGTATGATTCAACCTGCATTTTATAAAGATCCTTCTAATGTGGGGATGAGGGAAGTGCTGTGTCTACGACTTTCATATAATATCATTAGAGGTGTTTCAAGGAATTATTTGTTAAGTTATCCAATTTGGATTTTCAAAGCAGAGAGGAAAAAAATGATATCCTTAGAAAGATTCCTGTGACTCTCACTTTGCTAGGCATAGATGCCAAGTAGATAGACATCCTATCAGCGATGCAGATCTCTTTTCTGAATGATTTTATAAAGCTCAAGCTTGTTTCATATAATAAAAATGATAATCAAAACATAAATTTAAATATAATAGGCCATATTTCAACAGATTCCATTTACATTACCCCTGCACAAGGAATTATTTATGACAGTACATGTACACCTAATCTTGATATTGTGAAGGTGACCCAGGCTTGCTGGGTGGGGAAGGCAGCTGAGCCAGTGAAAGCATTTACACATTACCTCAAGTGTGTGTTACAAAGCTCAGCTTTGCAAGAAGGGCAATTTGGACCATGAAGAAGCAAAAGACTAAATTGAGGACAATGAGAGTATTGAACTAACATAGCTAATACCAAGGCCCAAATTCCATTCTTAAAGGAAAACACACTCCATGAGTGGAAAATAATATGAATTCTACAACTCTTTGGAGGTTGAGGCAAAAAAAAAATTCTGTATCACCATAGAAGATATGGGCATTCCTCCTAGTCTTAGTAATGTGGTCATAAGACATGGTATTTAAAAGCTGAATTTTCACTTGACACCATAATGTCTTACTCTTTTTCCTACTCCCAAGATTTTTGCTCAAAGGATCATGAGTTCAGTGAAAAGAGAATGAGGTTCAAAGGAGCATGAAGACAAAAGAGAATGAGGGAGGACATTCATTTAATAAACATTTATAAAGCTCTTACTATAAGCCAGGCACTGTACTGGGAGCTTTCAGAAGTACTGTCTTACATAATGAGGAAAGTATTACTACCCCTATTTTGCAGATAATGAAACTGAGGCAAGTAGAGCTTAAGACTTGGACTTGGTACAAAGACAATGTATAGTTTCTCCTTAAGCATATAATATTCCTTTTTAAAAAAGAGAGAAAAAGAAAGAGGAGGCTCAAATTTATTAGAAATTATTCAATATAATAACCTTTTAATGATTTCTGGAAGCATTTACAACCATAAATATATATGTACTATTTTAAAAGGCAAATATACCATGGGAAACTATTGCCACCTTTCTTACCAACCTAGTATTGAATCAGACTAAATTATGTTAACACTTCACTATTACAAACTCTGTTCCTTTCTCAGTAATCTACTTACCTTGTTGTTGTACACTGAGTCATATTATTTGTTCATTCATTCACTCATTCTACAGTTATTAACTTGGTGCCTAGCAGTTGCTAAACTCAGTCCACAGACTCAAGTATAATGGAACTTCACTCCTGCTCTCCAAAGATTCACATTTTATAAGGGAAGCCACACAATTAAACAGAAAATTAGCACACACTGTGGTAAGTGCTATGATATAAGGATGTTCAGGGGAGTGTGTATCATAGGCAGGTTATATTCACTCAGTCTGGAGGCTAATGCATCAGAGAAAACTCAGGGCCTTCTTAACTATATAAAAATCTTGATATCCAACACAATTTCAAACAGGCTTTCTTCAGTCCAATCTTCCCATGGGCAGTTTCTCCTTAAGACCTTTGACTCCATGATCCCAAACCTTCATCCATTCTCTCAATCAATATTTGCTGAACATCTACAGCGTGCCACGCCTTGTGCTACGCATTGAAATTACAAAGCTGAATAAGACAAAGATGTTCCTTGCTCTCTTAACTTTACAATCTGGTAAAAAAAAAAATTTACTGTAGCCTTTGAAAAGATTGTTAAACTGTGTAACATCACTATCAGTAAACAACTTGACTTTTGTACACCCTTGCTGGGTGACTTTGGACAAATCATTTCACCTCTCTATCCTTATCTTCCTCACCTGTGAAATGAAAATAATAACAGTTGCCTTATTCATTTCATAAGATTATTTTCAAGGTCATATTATATAATGAATGAAAAAGCACTTTGAAAACTATACAGTGATGTAAAACTATAATGAATTTTATTTGTCATTCTCATGATTAAAAGAAGGCTCTGATTTAATTAAATTATGAAACACATATTTTAAAACAAATGCAGGATTGTTTGATTTTTTCTTGCTAATTTTCCTGAGTTCTAAGTAGATTCTAGTTATCAGCCCTTTATCAGATTTGTAGCATGCAAAAATTTTCTCCCATTCTGTAGGTTGTCTGTTTGCCCTTGTAACAATTTCCTTGGCTGTGCAGAAGCTTTTTAATTTGATCAGGTCCCATTTATTTATTTTGGTTGTTGCTGTGATTGCCTTTGGGGTCTTCCTCATAAATTTTTTGCCTAGGCCAATGTCTAGAAGAGTGTTTCCAACTTCTTCCTCTAGAATTCTAATAGTTTCATTTCTTAAGTTTAAATCTGATAGCCAGCGTGAGTTGATTTTTGTGAGAGGTGAAAGGTGTGGATCCTGGTTCAGTCTTCTACATGTGGCTATCCAGTTTTCCCAGCACCATTTATTGAATAAGGATTCTTTTCCCCAGTGTATGTTTTTGTCTGCTTTGTCAAAGATTAGGTGGCTATATGAGGATG
>RJWJ010009890.1:0-48630 GCA_004363605.1 Indri indri | reverse complement strand
TGATGGAAGATTAAATGAAATAATGCATGCGACACACCCAGCAATACACCTACCATCTAGCTGGGACTCTGTAAATAACAGCTACTATTACCATGACTGTAATAGTATTAAGAATACTTTTTAGCACTATTAGTATTATTACTGCTATTGACTTGTTTGTGTGTCTTTGTTGTACTTCGTGTTTCTTTGTCTACTCCAGCCCAATGGTTTAGTTACTCAGTATAGAGAGATTGCTCTTATATTGGATCATCCACAGAGAACACGGCTCATGCAGACACTCAGTGGTGCTCAGAAATAAGTAAGAAAACACATCTGCCTGTACAGTTTTTGAAATTAAAAGCAATATTTATGAGTCCCCTCATAAGAAAATAAATTCCATTTGTTTTCATAAGGAAAAGTAGGATAAGAAACTGCTCATTGGTAGAGGTAAGAGGCATAGGGAACAGTGATTTCTACTTTATTTTTTAATCATAAAAGCATACAATTAGATATTAAACATGACTTTGCTGATGACAAGTAGGACAAAAAACAAATCTCAGTATTTCTTCCTGGATTGCTATGACAGTGCATTATCAGTGGCTTCTGTCAACATACCCAAAGACATAAGAATGAGAACTCCCAGCAATCATTAAAAATGTAATATTTAGAGTGCTGGAGTGGGGTGCAGGAGGGCTCAGGTGGCTGCCTAATTTATGAGCTTCCAGGCAGCTAAGCTGAGAATGGGGGAGGGAGTCTTCTTATTTGAAGTTGGTATTCCATTTAAGTAGTAAGCATGACTTCTGGTGATATGCTATCTCCAAGAATCAGCTAATTACTGTTTTCAAACAGAACCCATACTTTATTTGATTAGCAAGCACAATCATTTTCTTGATCACAAGTAGCAATATTCATGCATGTTTTGAAAGGACAAGTTTAGAAGTCTTCAATTCGATAGCTTGATTGTTTTACTATTTTTTTTTTTTTACAGTGACAGTCGATAACCTGGATGCATCTGTCTTATTTCTTGTCTTACCTCCTCTACATAACTTCCTCCTTCCCTCCCCACCACTGAGACTGCCTCAAAAGGATGTGCTGTACTGTGTTGCTTCCCAAGAGCTCGTCAGAGGGAATGGTTTTGTCATTTGAAGAATGTGTTCATGATGCTGTGACAGATTTGCCAGCCTCCTTCCAGTACAGTGCCTGAAATGCGATATATTCAGAGCACCCTTTCCTTTCCTGGATTCCCTCTACCCTCCACCACATTCTCTTATTCTGAAATTGTCATTTGCCTAAAGGATTACCAAATCAGAAAACTTTGGTACTGTAAGTGACCTTGGGTGAACATTGAATCCTTTAGTTCCCAACCTCTTCCTTTTTATAGAAAACCATATTTTCTATGGAAATTTCTTTGCACTACCCTGTAAGCAGATATTTAAGACATTTAAAAAGAATCATGAAGCTGAAAGGAGTCGAACTTTGTATGCAAAGAGCTACCCAAGACTCATCTGTTTCTAATAACTTACAATGTTCTCAATTATAAACATATCACTCTTTGGACCCTTATTTGCATTAAACCTATGAAAAGAGGTAAAGATATCACCTACCTAATAAGAAGGTTGATGTTTCACAAATATCAATGCTTAGTATCAAGTCTCAACTTGGAAACATATCTGTGTTTTACTATTAGGTTTGTTCATGTTCTGCTCTTTCCACATCTAACCCTAACCATGCTGTGACCACCTGTCAGGTGTGTACAGACCCAGGCTGGGGTATACTGACTCAATCCAGTGCTCTGTCTCTGATGTCTACATGGTGGCTAATAACCAGATGTTCTGGTTAACCATCTCCAGTGAGGAAAGCCTCAATATCCCAGGAGAAAGTCACTTCTACTGGGAGTAGCCCTGAACATTGTAAAGAGTTATATTATTTTGAACAAAATTCTAGCTCCTTGTAACTCCTTTTGGAGTTGTACACAATACCTTGGTTCCCTTTTCCACATTATCATCTTCTCCATGGTAATATAGAACTGAGAGAGTATTCATTAAGTGGTAGGTGAACCTCTACCAAAAGTGATCTCATTCTAACCATACCACTAAAACATAGAAAGATGACAAATTAACAATCTAATGACACACCTTAAGGAACTAGAAGAAGAGGAGCAAACCAAACTCAAAGACAGCAGAAGAAAAGAAATAACTAAGGTCAGAGCAGAACTAAACCAAATAGAAAACAAACAAAGAAAAAATACAAAGGATCAATTAAACAAAAAGTTGGTTCTTTAAAAAGATAAACAAAATTGATAGACCTCTTGCTAAATTAACCAGGAAAAGAAGAGAAAGGACCCAAATAAGCCCCAGAAATGAAAAAGGAGATATTATAATTGATACCACAGAAATATAAAATATAGTCTACAAATACTATGAAAATCTCTATGCACATAGACTAGAAAACATAGAGGAAATGGAAAAATTCCTGGAAATACACAACCTCCCAAGACTTAGGAAGAAATAAAACTCCTGAACAGACTAATAATGAGCAGCAAGATTGAAGCAGTAATAAAAACTCTTCCAACAAAGAAAAAAGCCCCAGAACAGATGGCCTCACAGCTGAATTTTACCAGACCTACAAAGAAGAACTGGTGTCCATACTGCAGAAAGATTCCAAACACCAAGAAGGAGGGAATCCTCCCCAACTCATCCTACAAAGCCAGTATCACCTTGATACCAAAGCCAGAAAAAGACAAAAAAAAAACACTATAGGTCAATATCTCTTATGAATATAGATGTAAAAATCTTCAATAAAATACTAGCAAACCAAATTCAACAGCACATCAAAAAAATAATCAACCATGACCAAGTGGGCTTCATCCCAGGGATGAAAGGATGGTTCAACATACATAAATCAATAAATGTGATTCACCACATAAACAGAAACAAAAACAAAGACCATATGATCATCTCAATAGATGCATAAAAAACAATCAACAAAATCCAGCACCCTTTCCTGATAAAGACCCTCAACAAACTAGGCATAGAGGGAACATATCTCAAAATTATAAAAGCCATATATGCCAAACCCACCACCAACCTCATAATGGGGAAAAGTTGAAAGCCTTCCCACTGAGAACTGGAACAAGACTGGAACAAGATAGGGTGCCCACTATCACCACTCCTATTCAACATAGTGCTGGAAGTCCTAGACAGAGCAATCAAGCAAGAGAAAGAAATAAAGGGCATCCAAATCAGGAAAGAAGAGGTCAAACTTTCTCTGTTTGCTGACAATATGATCTTATATTTAGAAAACCCCAAAGACTCCACCAAGAGACTCCTGAAATTGGTAAATAAGTTCAGCAAAGTCTCAGGTTACAAAAATCAATGCACACAAATCAGTAGCATCTCTAAATACCAATAACAGTCAAGCTGAGAGTCAAATCAAAGACTCAATACCATTTACAAAAGCTACCAAGAGAATAAAATATCTAGGAATATACTTAACCAAGGAGGTGAAAGATCTCTACAAAGATAACTAGGAAACACTGAGGAAAGAAATCATAGATGACACAAACAAAAGCTAGGCATTTTTATTCCTGTGTTGCCTGTGGGTATTCTAAGGCTTATGGTGTTTGAGTAATATGCCCAATATCATCCTGTGAATAGTTGTGGAGTTAATATTCAAACCTATGATTGTATGAATGCTAAGATTGTTCTGCCAATGCAGAGTGTTAATCTGAGATCTGTAGCTAGTTTAGGGATCCAAAAACTCCCTGAAATTGAACCCCAAATTTGGTTTGTATGTGCATTTTATGGAGAAAGCAGTTTATAGGCCTCTCTCATCAGAATTTCAATTAGTTATTAATATATAACTTCAAACATTAACACTTATATTATGCATTCCCCTTTTATTTTGCTCAGTTATACTACAAGAAAACTCTGTACTCTTATTCACGTGTGTTAGTTGTGCCTCCTTCATTCTGTATTTTTTTTCTTTCTCTTCTTTTTAAGCCGAAGTGTAGGACATACAACTATTTCTACTATATTTAATTGTGTTAAATATCAGGCTCTTGGGATCCTGATTCTGCCCTAGAGTTTTTACTACTCATTTCTCTGCTTCATATCTTCTGTCAATTTATGTTATAGAACTAAAAACAGTTTTCAGCAATTCCGGACTTTGGGATATGGCTAAACTCCAAGGATCTAGGATAGAAATACTAACTTTCCCTTTCAGACTACTGAAAAAATTATTCCTTGGAAATAATTTCTTAAAGATTTTTAACCCCTCTAGGTCTGTTTCATCAGGAGTGAAGTGGGTATACCAGTACCTACGTCAGACTCTAGGCTGAACTGAGATAGGTGGGCATCTCAGACAGCCTAATAATTTGGATGTACCCCTTCAGATTGACATTCTTTGAATACTCGTTTAACATTTATTTAGTAGACACCAAAATAATTAGCTTTTCTATTGCTAGGGCATATACATTTACTAGTCAATTTTTTGTTTGGAATTTTTTTGTCATTTCAAATATTTTATTTCAGCATATTATAGGGGTACAAACTTTTAGGTTACATATATTGCCTTCGCCCCACCCAAGTCAGAACTTACACCAAATGGGTGTGGTGTGCACTGTCTGGGGGATGGACACACTTGAAACTTGTTTGGAATTATTTGTTTTTCAGGTCTTTTTCATTAAATCGGCCATAGCATCAGTCATCCATAATTGCAAAGGAAAGAGGTAACTTACATAAAGCATATGTGTTACATTTTTTTCAAAATATATTGACAAATTCTAATTTTCTGACTTTCAGGTTGAGAAATCTGAAATTTTGTGCCTTTTACCATTTTTATTCTTGCTTTATATTTAAGTTTTTGAAACCAGAATATATGTTGGGGCATATTCTAAGGTTTGAAATTTAGATAATAAACTATATCACTCATTTTAGATTAAAAAAAAAAGAAAACATTCGGCCATGCCTTACTCAGTTTTAGAACATCAACTGTCAGCTGGCCTGTCTTGAGGCCACTGGAGCAGCCTGTAATTTTAACATGTAATTTGCAATTATTCTTTGCAAAATAACTCCACACAGCAAGTTTGGCACTGGAAGAAGTGTTTTCCCAATTTTTACTTGAGAATGTTGCCTACTTTTGCCAATTAAGTTAGTAGTCTCATGTGGAAACTGAGTTAACTAGCACCTTATTTACACTTTATTCTAGGGATGTTTTAATGTGCTTTATGAACTGATGTCCCTGGCAACTGTCCAGCTGACTCCTTTCTATTTAGCCTATAGACAAGAATGCAGTAAAGATTAAATAAATACAGCTGTCAGGCACTCCAGGAGAGTAGTGAATGCAGGCAATATCCAGAAAGAGGAGAACTGGTTTTATTAGACTAATTTTGTTAAATCCTTATTTTCTTTGCAGGAAAAAAAATGCTATTCATCACATCCCTAACTTTGGACTGTTTTTCTAATTTAATAGTGTTCCAGTGGGAGATAGGGGTGGTAATTTGGGGTACATTTTGAACAAAATTTTATCAGTTAACCCATATAAGTTCCTCGTTGGGGGCTGTTGGATATACACAGCTTTCTTCTCTCTATGACTTCCACATGCCTACAGAAGCAGAAGGGCCAAACATGAAGCATTCTCTCTGCCACACTCAGGAGTTTAAATATATCCTTGAAGGATATTACGCAGAGACATGGTATGATTAGGGAAATGGCGATGGAAAAGATTGGCTCAAAGAAGGTCCTGAGGACTGGGAGACAAGCTGCTATGTCCTGGCGCTGATCCAGATGAGAAACGACATGGACTTGAACTAAGACAGCAAAGAGGATAGAGCTGATCTCTGGAAAACAACAACAACAACAAAAAAACCTCCTGTGACATCTTTCAATTAACGTTTTAGTCTGCACACTTGTTTCAGTAAGAATCGTGGATTAGGACATCGGCAGTGCGGATAACAGGAGAAAGCTTTACGTTATGCTTCAATCTGGTAACAAGACAGAGCTTTTCTGACTGACAAATGAAGATAAAAGGACACTTCCCCTCTATGGGGAGGCTGACCCACTCCCGATCCGACTCCCTGTCCTGCATGATAGCAGAAGCACGACACCATCATACGTGAGGCTCCAAATCGGATGACTTAGCCTATGAAAATAATTTTACTCCCATACACCTGAGCCCACAGGGAGAAAACTCATTTTAATTCTGCCATGGTTTAATGATATTTAAATGGCTCAAATGGTGTTTATAAATGAATATATTACAAGGTTCATGTTCAAGAATCAGCAATAAGCCATAATGGACTTCACAGTTTATTAGTTTCGTAAATGTCACCTCGTTATTAACAACACAGGTAAAGTAACTTTATGAAAGATTCCATTATCATCCATTGAACGAAACACCGAATTTATTGAACTGGAGTTTTAGGCATTCTCATTTCACCCTTGTAATTCAACTTTATATTGAGACTCACAGGTATAACCAATATGATTTTTAAAATCCTTTAAGATTGTTTTCATTGTAAAGATAAAATTTCTAAATTAAGTGGAATTTTCCTTGAGAAAGATTACGTGAATGGATAGAAGATTAGTAACTGCATACAGAAGAAGCCAGTCATGTTACCAGCGTTTACTCCTCAGGCGTGTCTTTTGGGAGCTATAATTTGGTACTCCCCTCCCGAGAATGTGCAACAGCCATGTTCTACCATGTTTTAGTCATTGTGATAAGGCTGAGGTCAATCTTCTTTCTCCTTTTTCAAAGTTTGTGAAACCAGGTCATATTCAGATGAACACTGGATCATCTCTAGCATGTGGTGGTTCTGCAAATCCTTAAATGTTACATTAGCAAAACTTGTCAGCTTTGGTTAGTGAGAGGCCTTACTTTGGGACACTTATTAATAGATATTTGAAAAGTGAAGTTGTCACAATTGTCCATACTTTAATTTCAAGACTACACTGAAATTTATGGGAGAGCAATGAAATTTCTAACTGATGACTCATTGTCCACTTTTTTGTTTAAGAAGGTAACTCTGGAAATGAATGTAGCAGGGACCCATGATTCAGCTTTCCCATGAGCTTTAGCCACTAAGCTTGGAATTAGCATCAGGCACAACTGTGTCCAGCATCACAGCCTTTGTCTTCCTCATGGCCTCACGGTATCCCCACTGCTCGCCCCGTTTGAGAGTCCTTATTCACTCAACAGAGACAGGTTTACAAGTCCTAGATGCCACGCACTGTCCCAGGAACTGAGGAGGGTCTCTGCATAAATGAAAGCTCCAGTATAGCAAGGGAAACATATATTAAACAAATAATTACAAAAATGATGGCAATTATAATGAGAGTTAGGAGGAAAAAAAATTACAGGCTAAGCCGCAGTAATAGGGTCTCAAATTGAGAGAGGAAGGAAAATCTACCCAAGGAAGTAATTAACTATTGCTTAAAGGCCAAGAGAGAGTTGGATAAATAAGAGCTGACAGTAGGAAGAGGCGGTACAAGAGTGCCAGCAGTAGGACGGTGCAGGTGAGGCACCGAGATGAAGAACGTGGCTAGTTGGAGGAACAGGGAAATGCAGAGTGGACCAGCACAGAGGGTAGAGGAGGAGGGAGCACTGGAGCTCAAGGTCTAGCCCTCTCCTACTCCTCTTCAGTTTTATTGAAGCTCTTAAGAATTCGGGGCCACTTTCAGCAAAGCAATGAATCATCATTACAGAGTTTAAGCAAGGAAGCAGCATGATCAGATTTGCGGCTGCCACAAGGTAAAAGGAAAAATACCACTTGGGTTTTTCTGGTACATGCCTTCTCGTGAAAATGGCTCTATGGATTGCAGAGCTTCAAAGTAGCCCATGGCGAGTTTCCCTTTAGGGCTGTGGAATGACTTGCTTTCAGCCTGCTGTAATTTCCACAGGAAACCAGTTAAGTGGACTGTTAGCTATCCTCATGTCCGTTTGATCAGGCAGTGGGAAATAATCCAGACACTGCAGGACAGGAAGGAGCTGAGTCTTTAAAATGCTGAATAGGACTTTTTAATATAAATTACCTACTCCCCTGTCCCCCAACACACATATCCACAGAGGCTGTTTTGTTTTTTAAAATTTGTTTTATTGCCAGTGGAGGCAGGGTAGAAGGTTGGGAAAGTGTTAGGTGACTGTGGGATGAAGTTTTGTCCATGACAACAGTGGCTGTTTTCTCCTTTGCCCACAGCTGTGAGAGCCAGGGCCTCTTGGAGAGGAGCCTGGGCAGACCCTAGATGAAGGGTCTGAGCCTTCCTAGGAGCGATTACTTTGTCTTTGCTCTTTCCCACGCAGAGACCCATAGCCCTACACTACCTTTTTCTGCCTGGTGAATCTTGGCTCAAACAGGTTGTCTTTCAGGTTTTAGCCAAACATTTATCATCAAAGCAACTGAGATTAAAGCTCAATTACAACTCCCGATCATCAGCCGTGCCTCCTTGAGGCAATATGTTTGTGCAAGATGCTCAAAGATGAGGCCTGTGCTGCAATGGCCACCTGCACGGAAGAGTCGCACTGGGGCATCGTTGCAGTGCAAACTACTCGATTCACACAGATCCATCTGACCATCTGCTTGCAATTTTGGTGCTTGGGCCCTGAATGTATTTGTTTCTACATATTTGAGTTGTCTTGAAATAATCAATTTTTTAAAAGATAGCCAGAACCATGCCAACGAATTACTTGGTTTGATTATTTCACCTCTTTAATTCAGCTAACTTTTAAATAGACGTGACTATATTCCAATTTCTAGGAATGTGAATAACAGATTGTGTTCAAGCCTTTCAGTAAGAGGTGGAATTTTCACTCTATTAGGGCTCATTTAAATCTGTGTGAACAGTTTCAACTCACTATGACTTTCAAGTTCAACTGTGTTTGGATAAAGTATAAACATTTATTTACCACATTTTATTTTTGTTATTAATGTAGAAGACTATGTTGGAATATTTTGAGAAAAGGATTTCTTTCTCGATGTATTTCATGGCCCATCTTTTAAAAATCTATTCCTGGCAGCACATATTCATGGGGATGCAGATGGTTTTGGGAGTTGAAACAGGGTAGGTTTGAAGGTTAAGTCTTCGGTTGTTCTTTTGTCCCCCGCGTGCTTGGAGAAACCCGGGGACATGGGACTCAAACCCCTCTTTCTACCCGCCTTCCATAAGCCTCATCTTAGATTAGGCTGAGAATAGACGCTGAGTTGGCCAGCCGTCTGCACTGTCTCCTGCTCCCCGCCAGGCATTTCTGGCGGCCACGTGGAGAACGAGTAGTGGGGACAGAAGGCAGAGGTAGTGGTGACAGAAGCTAATTCTTATAAAGTGTTACCCTGTGCCAGGCACCGTCCTAAGCACTTTACATGCATTAAATTGATAAACACTTAAGAGTTAGGTACCTCTGTTATCCCCATTTTACAGGTGAGGACGACGAAGAGTTTCAGTGGGAGGGATTGAGAACTTCTCTCCTTTATTTCCTGTTTCTCCAGTCCCCTTCCCTCGAAATTGTTTCAGGAGCATTTCCTCCTGTGGACCATGTATCACAGAAATAGACACAAGCTGAGTTGCCACTGGCCTTCGTGGGAGACAAAGACTCTTTCCATTCTCACCTGCCTCCCTCCAGGGGGCCCTTTGCAAGCTGTCCTGGTTACCTCTGAATCCCATGAGTCGGATAATCTGGTTCTGCCCATGTTAGGATTTGTGTTCACTATATTAAGTTACTTAAGTGTTTTTTCTCTTCATCTTAAAGTTTATTTCAGGTTAAATTTAAATATATAACAATGAAAGATGCATATCACCATCCGCAGGTACTATAAAAAGTAATTCTTTCATTTATCCATTTCTTTCAACTTCTGTTGCTACATGGTGAGTTCATTAGGTACAAGAATCAGGTGACCAGCCGTCCTGGGTTGCCCAAGCCTGAGGGGTTTTCTGAGGCTTGGGATTTGCAATGCTAACACCAGTAGTCCTGGATAATCCAGGAGGACTTGTGCACTCTTTGCAGGAACCAGATGTGCTTAGGTTTACTCTTATATCACCAGCACTGGCAAACCGCTTAATGCATAGTAAGTGCCTCATAAATATTAAATAAATAATAAATGGTTGCCAGGCTCTGTGCTAGAGCCTAAGGGTAGAAAGATTTAAATCCAGCCAAAGGCCTTCCAGACAGAGGGAATAACATAGTTCTAGAGGTAGAAAACCTCAGCACGTGATTATGTAAATAGAGAAAAACCCATGCGGTTGAGAAATAAAGAGTAAAAAGGAGGCTACATTCACTGAAAAAAAGAATGAGGATGAGGAGAAGTTTGGCTGGAGGGTGAGCTTCTGCCCATTTGGAACCGGGTGAGTGAGAGTTGACTGTGCGACCATTCAGATTAAGGTGTTCAATGGGATATCTAAATCATCGAAGTGGAGGAAGCTATGTTCAGTACATGAAATGTTTTCCCCCCCAAACGACAATTTTTATTTCCTGATTATGAAGCTATAGTTTTATACATTGAGAAATATTTATGATTTTCTTTAGTTTAAAATAACAAAGTAATCATAACAAAAATCCTACTCCAATGTCCAGAGATGACCACTATTAATGTTGGGGTGAACAATACTGCAGATTGACCCACCCACCCATCTCCCCATTTATCCCTCTGCCCAGCTCACTGAGACCTTGGGAAATATCCTCAACCTCTCCCCATGCCTCAGTTTCCTCATTTTGTGTCCATCTATAGAGTGAGAATGAAAGGAGTTAACAAAGGGTAAAGCCTTTAGAACAGTGGCCCCTGAGGAGTACCATCTAAGTGCCATCTATTATATATCCATCTTTTTATAATAAATGGGGTATACTACACACTGGTTTGTAACCTGTTTTGTTATACATCATTCTTTAATGATTACTAACTCTTAGATAATGGAAATACCTTTTTACCCTATTCCCTAACACTTAAGTCCAAAATTAGTTTTCGTTACTAAAAATCAAAACAATGCAAAAATGAACACAAAGCACAAATGAAAAACCACCACCACCACCACCACCACCACAAAACATGGAATTAGGTCAGTAATTAAAATTGCTTTCACTTGGCCTTCAACCTATAGCGACAGAGGCAAGAGATAATTCGTTACAAGTAGACCATTTTATGCTATGATTTAAAAAAGAAATCACCAGAAAAAGTTTTGCTTTTTCATCTTTTCCACTGTCCTTTGCTCTTCTGCATCCACAGTAATGATTCTCCTAACCTTCACTGTTTCATTGATGAACCGTCAGGTGAGGTCTCTACCTGTCATCCTGCCAGTGTCCGTGTGGTGCCGGCTCTTCATTCATCTTCACCGTGTGCCGTGAAGACCTAGATTTTGTTTCTTTGACTAAATAGGGGAATTTATACCTTTAACCCAAACCACTTCTTTTTATTTCTCAAAAAGACAAAAAAAATTCAGATGTTTGCAATCCTTTATCAGAGCCATTTGAAAAAATCCATTTTTCTCAGGTCTGAGAGTGAGGGCAAAAAGCACTTTGTCGCTGTATTGGAATTCTAAGAAACTCTTCTGTCACTCTCTAGAAGTGGATCAGTTGGAAAGAAAAAAAGTTGTGTTATGATAACCTTTAGAAAGTCAAGTGATTGAAAAGTAGACATTGTGAGATAAAATATAACCTCTAAAATATAGGATGTGGGTGAAGCAATTTTTAAATTATGTGGTGAGGAGGGGAAAGAAATTAGCATTTCTTTTATAGCATTTGATGTATCATTGCAGGCATGCTGTTCTTTCTGTTAACTGGGGAATACCTCTTTTAGCACAATTTATGTTGATACTTTGCATTTATATAGCATGTTGCATGCCCTGGGCATTTTAGTAGCATCAAGTGCAAATAACATGCCTACAAGGCAGGTAACTGAATATTCTGGTCCCACAGATGGAGAAGCAGCGGCACGAAGAGTTGTGTTACCCTGGGGTTCTTAGTCACTGTGAGAAACTGAAATGGGAGCTCTGAGTGGTTTTCTGTGTTGAAAAACAGTCAACCTGGCCTAAAAGTTGAGATCGTTTCTGCCTGCCCAGCATTTGGTCTCTGGAAGCAGCATCCTGAGAATTTTGGACATTTCTACTTTCTGTCCTCACGTTTCAGGGGAGGTCGAACCCCTGGGTCTAAGGGTGAGTATATGACCCAATGTGGCTACTTGGTAGAGTCCATTTTCCTGACTACTCCAGCAAGAACAATCCCAGAATGATGGCTGTAACCGTGGTTTGGACTGCTGGAGCTTCTCTTGCCACTGAGATTGCTGAAAAAATGTGCTACAGGTCTGGTAGTGCAGGGGACAAGCAATGAAGAAAATTCTAAACGAAACCAACACAGAGGTAAGCAGCGCGAAAAAATAAAAAAAATAAATAAGCGATAAGTCCCGAGGCTGTTGACTCCTGGATCAATCTGTAACTAAAGACAGGACCCTGGTGTGAGGATAAGAAGCTTAGTAGGTGCTCACGGCATGGGTGGAGAAAGATTTTTCATGGTGAGATTAGGATATATATAATAAGTAAAAAAGTTTATTTTGTCTTCTTAGAGGAGAGAGCAGGGAGACAACGTGGCATCCCGAAGAAAGAGAAGGGAGGTGCCAGCACTGAGGCCAAGTGGCTTGCTGACTGTAAGGGGGGCAAAGAGGAAAAATAGTGATGCCGTCAGTTGATAACAAAAGCAGCAGCGGATGTCAAAGTACAAGAGTTGGTTTCCCCACCTTTCCTTGAAGACGGGATTATCGGGATTATCGCAGGAGATGGGACTCTGCCCTCAACATACAGTTCCGGTTCCGGCGGTAGCTGTTCTCTTGCTGTTTACTCAAACTCTGTAAAAGCAGATTATCAAAAAAAAAAAAACACCAAAAAAAACAAAGAATTTTGAAAGAGAGATTTACATCTTTTTTCTGTGTATTCAGCTCTTTTCAGAAGTTGTGCAAAACAGAACCTTTGCAGGGTGCCTGTTAGTGAGAGAACTCATAGGATCGACCTTTAACTGTTACTGGGGAAATTGTGGAATTAGGTATTTTCCTGTTATTTTTGCAAGGCTGCCCTTTTCACCTGGAATTTTTAGTTATACAAGCCACTAAATTATCAGTGTTTCACCTAATAAATATGAGATTCTTTTATCAGTGAACCGAAAGGATCCTATATAAGGTTATTGGAGTATTTAAAACTTAATCTTTTAGGTTAGAACAGAAACTAATCTTTAATCAAAGCCTTTGTACCCATATGTGCATTTCAAGAAAGTATCAAACAGTATTCAAAGGAGAAATTCTGTTGAATAAATAACAGATGATAAAGCTGGAAATAGTGAAGTAAAGTATTTTTATTGAATCTGAAAGATATAGAAAAAATCTCAAGTATTTTATAAGAATATCATTGTGTTGGATTTGTTTTTCAGAATTCATTTTGAAGGCCATTAATTTTAATTACGTTGTTTTCAGTGATAGAGTATATCAGATGCTCTGATGTTGGAACTGGAGCTTCATTGTTTATCTGTTTTATCCTAGATTCTTCAGACAGCCTGTTATTTTATAAAGCAGTAATGTAAGTTCATGTATGGCTTATTTATAGGCAGATACTTGACAGAAATAACACAAATGCTTGTGCTGGAAAGGTCAAAGCTGGACAGGGATAAAGAACAAGCTCTGATTGCATGTGTTTGCCCCTCCATGGATAGGGGTGTTTCTTGGTGTCCATCAATGTCTCCCCAAGAAACCTAAGAGAGATGGGGAGTTCATGTTTCACATTCATCCTAATCAAGTGAAGGGCTTATTAGGCTAATGTGTGGCCCTGCATAGCATGAAAAGTATGAGAATTGAGTTTTCCACCTCAGTCACTGAATGATATTCAGTCCTGAGTAGGCTGATTATCGCCTTTTGTTCTCTTCCATAGGTAAAGCTATATGCAGGTCTCTGAACTCCCCTCAGTCAGGGCCGAGTGCCAACCTTACCTTCTCCTGAAAGTCAGGGTGATGGTAGCAAGCAAGAGTGGAGGGCTTGTACACCCATTGCAATGCCTGGGCCAATATCTGAACAGCATTGGGGCCAGTATTTGACTTTCAAACAAGATTTTATCATTTCAAAGGCAGGCCGAGTAAGACAAAAGACCATGACTTTCAGAGTAGTAACTTGCAGTAGCTCAAGTTCATTAGAATGGAGTTAGAGAAATGATTCGCTATAGGTGTAGGCATGGAAAGGCGGAGGAGTGGTGGTGCCAGTGCTGGAAGGGGGAGGAGGGGGAGTGAGTAATACAGCTACCACTGACTAGGTGCCGATAACATATAAGGTATTGACGTTTTTAATGTGCCATCTCATTCCATCCACACAGCAAAACCATGAGGGATATATAGGGACAGTCAGTCCCCCATATCCCTTGGTTCTGCATTTGTGGATTCAACCAACCACAGATTGAAAATATTTGGGGAGAAAAAAATTGTGTCTGTGCTAAACATGAACTGACTATTTTCTTATTAATCCCTAAACAATACAGTACACCAATTTACTGATTTACATAGCATTTACATTGTATTAGGTATTATAAGTAATCTGGAGATTAAAGTATTCAGGAAGATGTGTGCAGTTTATATGCAAATAATACACCATTTTGTATAAGGGAATGAGCACCTGTGGATTTCAGTGTAAGGAGATATCTGGGTTTTTAGTGTACCCATCACCCAAATGGTGTACATTGCCCCTGATAGGTAGTTTTTCTTCCTTCAACTCCCTCCCAACCTCCCCTTTATGAGTCTCCAGAGTCCATTGTACCACTTTGTATGCCCCAATGTACCAGTAGCTTAGTTCCCATTTGTAAATGAGAACATACAGTATTTGGTTTTCCCTTCCTGTGTTAACTCACTTAGGAAAATGCCCTCTAGTTCCATCCAAGTTGCTGTGAGAGACATTATTTCATCCTTTTTTTGTGGTTGAGTAGTATCCCATGGTGTATATATACCACATTTTCTTTATCCACTCCTCAATCGATGGGCACATAGATTGATTCCATGTCTTTGCAATTGTGCATTGCACTGTGATAAACGTATGATTGCAGGTGTCTTTTTGATATGATGATTTCTTTTCCTTTGGGTAGATACCCAGTAGTGGGATTGCTGGGTCAAATGGTAGATCAACTTTTAGTTCTTTGAGAAATCTCCATAGTTTTCCATACAGGTTGTACTAATTTACATTCCCACCAAAAGTGTATACATGTTGCATTTTCACTGCATCTGTACCAACATCTGTTGTTTTTTTAGTGATGGCCATACTGACTAGGGTAAGGTGATATCTCATGATTTTAATTTGCATTTCTATGATGATTAGTGATGTTGAAGATTTTTTTCACGTTCGTTGGCCATTTATATATCTTCTTTTGAAAAATGTCTGTTTATGTTGTTTGCCCACTGTTTAACAGGATTATTTGTTTTATCTTGCTGAGTTATTTGAGGTCCTTATAGATTCTGGATATTAGTGTTTTGTCAGATGTATAGTTTGTGAATATTTTTCCCAATCCATAGGTTCTCTATTTATTCTTATTATTTCTTGTGCTGTGTAGAAGCTTTTTATTTTAATTAAGTCTCATTTATTTTTGTTTTTGTTGCATTTGCTTTGAATGTCTTAGTCATGAAATCTTTGCCTAGGCCAATGTTGAGAGGAGTTTTTCCTAGATTTTCTTCTAGACTTTTTATGGTTTCAGGTTTTACAGTCAAATTTTTAATCTATCATGAGTAAATTTTTGTATATGGTAAAAGATAGGGATCTAGTTTCATACCTCTGCACGTGGCTATCCAAGTTTCCTAGCACCATTTATTGAATAGTGTATGTTTTCCTCAGTTATGTTTTTGTCTGCTCTATCGAAGATCAGTTGATTTTAGGTGTTGGGCTTTATTTCTGAGTTCTCTATTCTGTTCCATTGATCTATGTGTCTGCTTTTTTACCAGTACCATGCTGCTTCGGTTGCTGTCACCTAGCAGTGTAATTTGAAGTCAGGTAATGTGATGTCTCTAGATTTGTTCTTTTTGCTTAGGATTGCTTTGGTTATTTGCTCTCCTTTTTGATTCCATATAAATTTAGAATTGTTTTTTCTAATTTTGTGAAAAATGACATTGGCATTTTAATAGGAATTGCATTGGAATATGTATATTGCTTTGGGCAGTATGGTTGTTTTCACAGTATTGATTCTTTTAGTCTATTAGCATGGGATGTTTTCCCATTTGGTTATGTCATCAACCATTTCTTTCATCAGTGTTTTGTAGTTATCCTTATAGAGGTCTTTCACCTTCTTGGTTAAGTATATTCCTAGCTATTTCACTTTTTTGAAGCTATTTCAAATGGGATTGAGTTCTAGATTTGATTCTCAGCTTGGTTGTTACTGGTGTATAGCAATGCTACTGATTTGTGTACCTTGATTTTGTAGCCTGAGATTCATTAATGAATTCATTTATTAAATCTAGTAGTCTTTTGGAGGAGTCTTTAGGGTTTTCTAGGTATAAGGTCATATTATAGGCAAACAGTTTGATTTCCTCTTTTCCAGTTTTGATGTTGTTTCTTTCTTTCTCTTGCTTGATTGCTCTGGCTAGAACCTCCAATACTATGTTGAAGAGAAGTGGTGACAGTGGGAGTCCTTATCTTGTTCCAGTTCTTAGGGGGAATACTTTCAACATTTCCCCATTCAATATGATGTTGGCTTTGGGTTTGTCATGTATGGTTTTTATTATTTTGAGGTGTGTTCCTTCTATGCCTAGTTTGTTGAAGATTTTTATCATGAAGTCAAGCTTCATTTTATCAAATGTTTTTTCTGCATATAGTGAAATGATCATATGGTTTTTGTTTTTAATTCTGTTTATGGGATGAATTACATTTATTGACTCACATTTGGTGAACCATCCTTGCATCCCTGGTATGAAACCTGCTTGATCATAGTGAATTATCTTTTCAATGTGCTGTTGAATTAGGTTTGCTAGTATTTTGTTGAGGCATTTTGCATTTATGTTTGTGAGGGATATTGGTCTGTAGCTTTCTTTTGTTGTTGTGTTCTTTCCTGGCTTTGGTATCAGGTGATACCAGCTTTGAGAATGAGTCAAGGAAGATTCCTTCCTTCTCAATTTTTTGGAACAGTTTCAGTAGGATAGGTACCAGTTCTTTGAACATCTGGTAGAATTTTGCTGTGAGTCCATCATGTCCTGGACTTTTTTCTGCTGGAATATTTTTTTATTACTGATGCAAATTCACTGCTTGTTACTGCTCTGTTCAGGATTTCTGTTTCTTCCTGATTCAAGCATAGAGGTTCGTATGTGTCCAGGAATTTATCCATTTCCTCTAGATTTTCTAGTTTGTATACATGGAGGTGTTCATAGCAATCTCAGATGACCTTTTGTATTTCCGTGGTATCAGTTGTAATGTTGTCTTTTTCATTTCTGATTGATCTTATTTGAGTTCTCTGTCATCTTTTTATGGTTAAAGTAGGTAGTAGCCTATCAATTTCATTTACCTTTTCAAAGAACCAACTTTTTGTTTTGTTTATACTTTGTATTTTTTGATTCAACTTCATTTAGTTCTACTCTGACCTTTGTTATTTCTTCTGCCAGCTTTGGGTTTGGTTTGTTCTTGCTTTTCTATTTCCTAGAGGTGTGATATTAGATTATTAATTTGTGATGTTCTGTCTTTTTGATGTAGGCATTTAGCACTATAAAATCCCCTCTGAGCACTGATTTTGCTGTATCTCAGAGGTTTTGATATCTTGTGTCACTATTATCATTCATTTTGAAACATGTTTTATTTCTATCTTGATATCATTTTTGGCCCAGCAATCATTCAGTAGCAGATTGTTTAATTCCCATGTACTTTTTGTGGTTTTGAGATTTCCTCTTAGAATTGATTTCTACTTTTATTCTGCTGTGGTCTGAGAAGATATTTGGTATGATTTTGATTTTTTTTTAAAATTTATTGAGACTTGTTTTGTGGCCTGTCATATAATCTATCTTGAAGAATGTTCCATGTGCTAATGAGAAGATTGTATATTCTGCAATTGTTGGGTAGAATATTCTATAAACATCTGTTAGGTCCATTTTTTTTCCCTAGAGTCCAATTTAAGTTCAGTGTTTCTTTGTTGACATTTTGCCTCAATAATCTCTCTAGTGCTGTCAGTGGAGTGTTGAATTCCCCCACTATTACTGTATTGCTGTCTACCTCTTTCCTTGGGTCCTATAGTATTTTATGAATCTGGGAGCACTGGTGTTAGGTGTATATATTTTTAAGATTGTTACATTTTATTATTGGATCACTCCTTTTGTCATTGTATCATGACCTTCTTTGTCTCTTTTTACTGTTGTTGATTTAAAGTCTGTTTCATCTGATACAAACAAGCTACTCCTGCTAGCTTTGGGGTTCCCTTTACCTAGATTATATTTTTCTACCCCTTTACTTTGAGTCTATAAGAACCTTTATGAGTTAAGTGGAGCTTTTGATGGCCACAGATATTTGGGTTGTATTTGTTCATCCATTCCATCAAACTATATCTTTTAAATGGGACATTTATGTCATTTATATTCAAAGTTAATATCGATATGTGAGATACTTTTCCAGTCGTCATGTTGATTTTTACCTAGTTGCTTTGTATTCTCCAATGCGTTGCTGTTGATAAGTCATGTGAGTTTTACATTTTTGAGTGTTCTTATATTGGTGTTTATCAACCTTTTGTTACAATGTTTAGAACTGCCGTTAGTATTTCTTGTAGGGTCAATCTGGTAGTGACAAGTTCCCTTAGCATTTACTTGTCTGGGAAAGATTTTATTTCTCCTTCATTTATGAAACTTAGTTTTGTGGGATACAAAATTATTGTGTGACAGTTACTCTGTTTAAGAAGACTAAAGATAGGACTCCAGCCCCTTCTGGAGTGTATGGTTTCTGCTGAGAAGTGTGCTGTTTGTCTGATGGGTTTTCCTTTGTAAGTTATTTGATATTTTTGTCTTGCTACTTTTAGGACTTTCTCCTTCATGTTAACTTTAGTTAGTCTGATGACTATGTGCCTTGGTGGTGTCCTTTTCACATTGAATCTCCATGAGGTTCTCTGAGACTCTTGTATCTGAATATCTAAATCTCTAGTGAGAGCAGGGAAGTTTCTTTGATTACTCATTCAAATAGGTTTTCCAAACTTTTTGCTTTTTCTTCTCTTCCCTCTGGGTTACCTGGTTCTTAGGTTTGGGCATTTTACCTAGTACCATATTTTTTTTTTAAACAACCCTATCAAAAAGTGGGCAAAGAACATGAACAGAAACTTTTCAAAAGAAGACAGAATAATGACCAAAAAACATATGAAAAAATGTTCAACATCTGTAATCATCAGGGAAATGCAAATCAAAACCACAATGAGATATCACTTATCTCCAGTGAGACTGGCCTTTATCAAAAAGTCCCAAAACAATAAATGTTGGTGTGGATGCGGAGAGAAAGGAACACTCATACACTGCTGGTGGGACTGCAAACTAGTGCAACCTCTGTGGAAAGAAATATGGAGATACTTTAAAGAGATACAAGCAGAGATACCATTTGATCCAGCAATCCCATTACTGAGCATCTACCCAAAAGAACAAAAGTCGCTCTATGAAAAAGACACCTGCACCCGAATGTTTATAGCAGCACGATTCACAATTGCAAAGGTGTGGAAACAGCCCAAGTGTCCATCAATACATGAGTGGATTAGTAAAATGTGGTATATGTACACCATGGAGTGCTATTCAGCTTTAAGAAACAATGGTGATATAGCATCTCTTGTATTCTCCTGGAAAGAGCTGGAACACATTCTACTAAGTGAAGTATCCCAAGAATGGAAAAACAAGCACCACATGTACTCACCATCAAATTGGTATTAACTGATCAACACATAAGTGCACATGTAAGAATAACATTTATTGGATGTCAGGCAGGGGAGGGGGGAGGGGGAAGGAGGGGACGGGTATATGCATACACAAAGAGTGCGATGTGCACCATCTGGGGGATGGACACACTTGAAGCTCAGACTTGGAGGGAGGGGGGGCAAGGACAACATACATAATCTAAACATCTGTACCCCCATATATGCTGAAATAAAAAAAAATAATTCTTTTTTCATTATTTTTTTCTGACGGGGTTAATTTAAAAGCCTTGTCTTCAAGTCCTGAAATTCTTTCTTCTGCTTGGACTAGTTTATTATTAAATCTTTCCACATATTTTGTTATTCCCTAAATAGGTCTTTCATTTCCAGAAGTTGTGTTATTTTTTAAAAAAAATTTTAGTGAATTTTTCATTCATTTCCTGAAATTTTTTTTGTTTGTGTTGGATTTCAACTTTCTCTTGGATCTCATTGAGCTTACTTGCAATCTATATTTTGAATTCTACAGCTGTCATTTAAAAAATTTCCTTTGGTTGGAATCCATTGCTGGAGATCCAGCATGATCTTTTGTGGGTATCAAAACAGCCTGTTATACTGCTAGAGTTCTTTTGCTGGTTCTCTCATGTGGAGAAACTGTCACTTCTTGTTTTTAAATTTACTTTCATTTGGATGGGACTTCTTAATTTATTTTTTTAATTGTTCTACCTCATGGGTGTATGTATATTGTATTTTTTTTTTATTTCAGCATATTATGGGAGTACAAATATTTAGGTTACCTATCTGGTGTAACATTTGCTCCTTCCAATATTTTGAATTTGCATTCATAGGGGAGAATTTTTCCCTAAAGATGTATTTGTGGTGTTGGTTGGGTAGAGCACTTTGGTTTTTATTCAGGGTGCATGCATACAATTGTATGGTCTTTAAATTATTTCTTTGGCTGAAAATAGCATCAATGGTGTCTGATTTGCTCAGTGGCTTAGGGTACAGTTGTTAATGGAGGCTGTGGTGAAGTTTTGTTGAGGACAGGGACATCAGGTGGACCAGTCCTTGGGCCCCAATGGTGGCAGAAATGGGCTTAGCAGGGGGTGGAATCAGGTGGGGTAGCTCTGTCCTCAGGCACCCAAGTGGCACATGCAGCCATTGTCTTTGGTAGACAAGGGTAGGGTGATTCCCATTCCCAGGTCCCAGGTAAAATGTGTGGGTGGGAGCAGCAGCAGCAGCTGTGCTTCAGCCCTATTACTAGGGAGGGTAGGGTTGCTTTCAGTGGCAGCAGCTGTATGCAGTCCTATGAGGAGGGTATGCTTCACCTGTGCTTCAGCAGCAGCAGCTGCTGCAGGCGGGGGAGTTTGTCCTCGAGGCATGAGAAATATGCAACAGCTTCACTGCTGGTGGTAGCCAGGTCTTTGCCAATGGTTCACACTTTAGCCCTGGAGGCAACAGCCAACTTCCATGGTGGCTGTGGTTGGGAAATGTCATTGGGGCTCCAGAAATGTAGAGATACAGGGGCTGTTGGATTCTCAGACAGAATGTAGTCTGGTGGGGGCTGGGCACCCAATATGATGCCTTGATGTAGCAGCATAGGGGTTGGGGGTGTGTAAGACTCAGCATGAGATCCCTCTCTGTATCAGTGCCTTTTGACACTTGGCAGGAATTTCCATATCTTAGTCTCAAGGCCCATGAAGGTCTAGGGGCTTTCCCAGGACTAGGATGCAAGAGTCCATTGTGGACTCCAATTGAACCCCTGGGGTTCACTCATTACTCTTCCCCTGCACTGTGGAGCCTCTCCAGGTTCTCATTCATCTTTGCCAAGCAGGCTGCCTTGCTTCCCTCTCCTTCTTTGCTTCTGTTTTTTCCTGTCACTCCTCTGTTGAATGCCGTTGTTCTCTCTTAGCTGATCTATTTGAAGTGTGATTATCTACTCACTATTTTGTTTGTTCTTTGTGCAAGAGGTGAGTATCAGATGTTTATAATCAGCTATCTTGAAGTCCCTCCCCACTGCCTAATTTTTTTAATGTTTATATTTTTTATTTTGTAGAAAATGTAATTTTGTTACATGAATAGGTTGCATAGTGTGAAGTTAGGGATTTTAGGGTATCTATCATAGAAATAATGTACATTGTACCCATTAAGTAATTTATTATCACCCAGCAGACTCTCACCCACCGCACACTTCCAAGTCTCTATTTTCTTTCATTTCACACTCTACATCCATGCGTACACATTATTAAGCTTCCACTTATAAGTGTAAGTATGTGGTATTTGTCTTTCTGTGTCTGAGTTGATTCACTTACCATAGTGTCCTATAGTTCCATCCATGTTGCTGCAAAATGCATGACTTCTTTCTTTTTTATGGCTGAATAGTATTTGATTTTGTGTGTGTGTGTGTGTGTGTGTGTGTGTGTGTGTGTATCACATTTTCTTTATCCATTTGTCCATTGATGGATCCTCAGATTGAGTCTATATTTTTGCCACTGTGAATAGTGCTGTGATAAACGTATAGGTACAGGTGTCTTTTTTATATAATGACTTCTTTCATTTGGGTAGATACCCAATAGTGGGATTGCTGGATTAAGGGTAGTTATATTTTCAGTTCATTGAGAAATCTCCATACTGTTTTGCATAGAGGTCGTACTAATTTACAGGTATGAGTGTACCTTTTTCTTTTACTCAGCATCTTCACCAACATCTGTTATTTTTCATCTGTTTAGCAATAGCAATTCTGACTGGTTTAAGATGATATCTCATTGTGGTTTTGATTTGCATTTCCCTGATTATTAGTGATGTTGAACATTTTTTCATATGTTTTTGGCCATTTGAAGATTTTTTGGAAAATGTTCATGCCCATCTTCTTTGCCCATTCTTTAATGGAATTATTTTGAGTTTTTAGTGGTTAAGCTGTTGAGTTCCTTGTGAATTCTGGATATTAGGCCTCTGTCAAATGCATAGTTTGCAAATATATTCTCTAATTCCATAGTATGTATACCGTGTTGATTATTCTTTTTCTTGTGAAGAAAACTTTTAGTTTAATTAAGTCTTATTAGTTTATTTTTGTTTTTGTTGCATGTGCTTATGAAGTTTTAGTCATTTTTTGCCTACACTAATATACAGACAAGTTTACCCTAGTTTTTCTTCAAGTATTTTTATGATTTCAGTTATTATAATGAATCCATCTTGACTTGGTTTTTGTGTGTGGTGAGACACATGTGTATTAATAGTTTCATTCTTCATATGGTAATCCAATTTTCCCAGCATCATTTATTGAAAATCATGTCCTTTCCCCAGTGTATGTTCTTGTCAACTTTGTCAAAGACCAGTTGGCTGTAAATATGTGGCTTTATTTCTGAATTCTCACTGATCTCTGTGTCTATTTTTATACTATTATTTTTATATCACTACTATGCTCTTTTGGTTACTATAGGTTTATAACGTGATGCCTACAGCTTTGTTCTTTTTGCTTAGGATTGCTTTGGTTATTCCAGATCTTTTTTGGTTCCACATAAATTTTAGGATTGTTTTCCCTAATTCTGTGAAAAATGACATTGGTAATTTGATAGTGATTGCACTAAATTTGTAGGTTGCTCTGGGCATTATGGTAATTTTTACAATATTGATTCTTCTAATCTATGAGCGTGGAATGTTTTTGCATTTGTTTGTGTCATCTAGAATTTCTTTCATCAGTGTTTTGTATTAACAGTTTTCCTTGTAGAGCACTTTGACTTCCTTGTCTAAATGTATTCCTAGGTATTTTTTGGTACCTATTGTAAATGTGATTGGCTTCTTAATTTGCTTCTCAGGTAGATATTTGTTGGGATATTGGGATTTTGTAAATTAAATTTGTACCCTGAAACTTCATTGAATTCATTTGTCAAATCTAAGAGTTTTTTATGAGATCATATCATCAACAAACAGGGATAATTTGACTTCCTCTTTTATAATATGGATGCCTTTTATTTCTTTCTCTTGCCTGACTGCTCTGCTGAGGACATCCAGTACTGTCCTGAATAAGAGTGGTGAAGTTGGGTATCCTTGTCTTCTTCCAGTTTTTAGAGGGAATGCTCTTGACTTTACCCTGTTCATTGTGATCTTAGCTATGGCTTTGTAATATATGGGCATTCTTATTTTGAGGCATCATCCTTCTATGCCTAGTGTGTTCAGGGGTTTTATCATGAAGGGATGCTAAATTTTCTCAAATGCTTTTTTGGCACTTATTGAGATGATCAGATGATTTTTGCCTTTAATTCTGCTTATGTGATATATCACATTATAGATTTGCATATGATCTATCCTTGAATCCTTGATATAAAATCCACTTGATCATGGTGTACTCTTTTTGATGAGTTGTTGGATTTGGTTGACTAGTACTTAGTTGAGGATTTTTTTCATCTGTGTTCATTGATGATATTGGTCTCTGGTGTTCTGTTTTTGTTGTGTCCTTGTCATTTTGGTTTCAGGATGTATTGGCCTTGTAGAATGAGTTGGGGAGAATTCTCTCCTCCTTGATTATTTGGAACAATTTCAGGATAATTGGTATTAGTTCTTTGTGCATTTGCCAGAATTCAGCTGTGTGTTTTTCTTTGTCAGGAGATTTTTTATTACTGATTTGATCTCCCCATGTGTTTTGGTGTTCAGATTCCTATATCTTCTTAGTTCAATATTGATAGGTTATGTGTTTCCAGGAATTTATCCATTTGCTCTAGGTTTTCTAGTTTGTGAGTATAGAATTGTTCGTGAGAGTCTCAGATGACCTGTAGTATTTCTGGGGTGTCAGTTGTAGTGTCTTCTTTTTCATTTCTGATTTTGTTTATTTTCTTGGTTTTTCATCTTTTATCTTTCATCTTTTCTTGGTTAGTCTACCTAGCAGTTTATCAATTTTTGTTTATCTTTTTTAAGAACCATATTTTCATTTCATTGATCCCTTGTATTTTTTATCTCTATTTCATTTAGTTCTGTTTTGGGTCTCTAATTTTTTTTTCTGCTGTTGACTTTGGTAGGCATGCAATGCTATAGACTTCCTTAGCACTGCTTTTTCTGTATCCCACACATTTTGGTATGTTGTGTTTTCATTTTCACTCACTTCAAAAAATTTTAAAATTTCTGTCTTAATTTTGTTTTTGACCCCCCAAAAATTCAGGAGTGTGTTGTTTAATTTCTATGTGTTTATATAGTAGATGAAGTTTCCCTTGGTATTGATTTCTAGTTTTATTCTGCTGTGGTCTGAGAAGATACTTAGTATGATTTCTATTTTTTAAAGTTTGTTAAGACTTGTCTTGTGCACTGATACATAGTCTGCCTTGGAGAATATTCCATGTCCTGATCAAAAGAATGTATATTCTGCAGTTCTTGGGTAGAATGTTCTGGAAATGTCTGGTAAGTCCATGTGATCTGAAATCTAATTTAATTTCAATGTTTCTTTGTCAAATTTTCTGTCTCAGTGATCTGTCTCATGCTCCAAGTGGGGTGTTGAAATGCCCCACTATTATTTTATTGCTGTCTATATCTTTAGGTCTAGTAATAAATGATTTATGAATCTGGGTGCTCCAGTGTTGGGTGCATATGTATTTAAGATTGTTATATTCTTTTGCTGATTTGATCCCTTTATCATTATATAATGACCTTTGTCTTTTTTTTTCTTAACTATTTTTTACTTTAAGTTTTTTTGTTGTTGTTATAAGTGGAGCTACTCCTGCTCCCTTTTGGTTTCCATTTGTGTGGAATATCTCTTTCTACTCCTTCACTTTCAGTCTATATGTGTCTTTATGGGTAAGAAGATTTTCTTGTAAGTAGAATATAGTTAGATCATTTTTTAAAATCCATTTCACCAATTTATTCCATTTATACTCAAGGTTAATATGGATATATGAGGTTTTGTTCTTGTCATATTAATTGTTTTCCAGTTATTTTATAAGTTCTTTGTTCTTTTACTCTGTCTTTGTGGTTTAGTGGAATTCTTTTGTGTTTTCCTCCTCTTTTCTCCTCCTCCTTTGTGTATTTTATAAGATCTTTGAGGTTTATACTCTCATGTGTTTTTATGGTGATGAATATTGAATTTTTGTTTCCATGTTTATGACTTCTTTGAGCATTTCTTATAGGGCTTATTTAGTGGTGACAAATTCCCTTAGCATTTGCTTCTAAGACATTATTTCTCCTCTATCCATGAAGCCTAATTTAACCGGATATAAAATTATTGACTGGCAGTTTTTTTCTTTTATCACTTTGAAAATGCCATCCCATTCTCTTCTTATCTGTAAATTTTCTTCAGAGAAGTCTACTGTTGTCTGATGGGATTTCCTTTCCAGTTGACTGTGTACTTTTGTCTTGCTGATTTTAAAATTCTCTCCTTCACTTTGACTTTAGACAGTCTGATGACAGTGTGCCATGGTGAAGTCCTTTTTGCAATATATTTTCCTGGTGATTGCTGGACCTCCTTGATTGCTGTATCTGGATGTCTAAATCTTTTGCTAGACTTAGGAAGTTTTTGTAAATTATTTCCTTGAATAGGTTTTCTATACTCTTCAATTTTTATTTCCCTTGAGAATCCCAATGATTCATAAGTTCAGTCACTTTATGCAGTCCCATACATCTCGATGCCTTGTTCATTCTTTTTAGTCTTTTATAGAAATTTTTGTCTGACTGTATTATTTCAAAAGATCTGTCTTTTATTTCTGAGATTTTTTTCTTCTGCTTGGTCTAGTCTATTGTTGAAGCTTTCAAATGTATTTTGTAATTCCTATAATGATTTTTTCAGCTCCAGAATTTGTTTGGTTTTATTTTAAGACATCTATCTCTTAGGTAAATTTCTCATTCATAACTTATATTGATTTCCTGACTTGTTGGTATTGGTCTTCATATTTCTCTTATATCTCATTGGGCTTATTTATAATCAATATTTTGAATTCTTTATGATTTTGAGGATTTCTGTTGGGGTAGAATTTATTGCTGAAGAATTATTGTGATGCTTTTGGGGAATGATAATACCTTGACTTTTCATGCTTCTTGTATCTCTACACTGATTTCTGTATATCTAGAGCAGTGGTCCCCAACCTTTTTGGCAAAAGGGACCGGTTTCATGGAAGACAATGTTTCCATGGGCAGGGGAGTGGGAGGTGGGGTGTGGTAGGTGAGGGAGGGGTGGTACAGAGCTTAGGCAGTGACGCGAGGCCCTTTTCCTAATAGGCCACAGAACAGAGAGGGTTGGGGACCACAGATCTAGAGGAAGTGTCACTTCTTATTTTCGACATTACCTTCATTGGGTGGACTTTTTTTTCTTGAAGAGGGGACTAAGATATATGTTGGATAGGGCCTTTTGGCTTTGTTTCTGGGTGTGTGCAGTGGTGAAGATTCTGTGTGATTTCTTTGGCTATAGATGGCCTTAGTGTGCGGGCTTTCTCAAATGCTGGTTGTAGTAGCAGTGTACCACAGGGTGAGGAGGCTCACAACCTCATGAGCAGCAGGGTAGCATGGGCAGTGGAAATAGCCATGGTGTTGGGAAGTTCTTCTCATTCCTGAGTTCTATATTGTTGTGTTAGGGGTTTCCTTTGCCCATTTTCAAATTAGGTTGTATGTCTTTTTGTTGTTGCATTGTAGGAGTTGTTTTATATATTCTGGATATTAAACTTTTTCGGATATATTATTTGCAAACTTTTTTCCCAATCCATAAGTTATCTTTTCACTTTCTTGATAATGTCCTTTGATGTACACATTTTTTTATTTTGATGAGGTCTAATTTATCTATTTTTTTCTTTTTTGCTTAATGCTTTTGTTGGCATATTTCAGAATCCACTGCCAAAGTTTATGAATATATAACTCCATGTCTTTTTCTAAGGGTTTTAGCTATTATATTTAGGTCATTGATACATTTTGAGTTGATTTTGCATAACTCAAAGGTGTTATACAAAAGTTATATTCAGGTAGAGGTCCAATTTTGTTTTATTACATATTAAAATTCATTTTTTTTTTCCTGGCACTATCTGTTGAACAGACTGGTCTCTACCCATTAAATGGGCTTGGAAACTTTGTTGAAAATCAAATTGGGCATATTTCTGAACCCTCAATTTTATGTCATTGGTCCATATATCCTATGTCAGTACTACACTGTTTTGATAACTGTAACTATGTATCATTGATTCCTTCTAATTATATTAAGTGTTCTTATTGTCATTCTTTCTCTGCCCCATTTCAGTTTTTTCATTTCTAATATATGTGAGTTAAAAACACCAATCGATCAAGTTTATTAAACCTGCATATTATCAGAGTTTTTGAGCCTCCCTTCAGGAACAAATTGGATTTGGTACACTGGCTTTGTGACATATGGCCTAGGACAGTGACCTGGTCTTTTTTTTTCTCTGACAACAGAGCCTCAGATAATACATTAGATAAAAATAGAAGTGTTTAGGTTGAAAGGCAGGAAGGAAATGTCCCATGTACCCAGTCTCTCCTATATCCACATGCTCTAAAAACTATTATGGAAGAGGTAACACTATTTGAAAACATTTATCGTCAAGGTATTTTAAAGTTATTTGTCTATTATGTTTTGTATGGTTATAGTTTTCTGAAATTCACCCACCAGATAAACTGAGTATTATGCTGATTTTTTTAAAAAGACCTACGTTATTGTGGATTTTTTCTCTTATTACTAGCTTTAGAGAAAACAGCTTACATATGTATTTACACACAATTACAATTACAGTTACGATTTACATATCCTACAGAATTGCCTTTTAGGGAAGCATTTTACTGAAGCATCTTAAAATAGCAAACAATTCATATTTGACTCTACAGCCAGTCTCAGCACATGGGTCACCTTGAGCATTGTGTGTTAAATGAGAGCACATACTACCTAACATGTAGCCATTACTGCTCTCAAGTTCACCCTTCCCGAGTCACGCACTTTAAGTAACACTGGATATACAAAATAATGAATAAAACTGGAGATTCATGCTATTGTGCAATGGAACCAAAAATTTCAGTTGTTTCAAATAATGTTATGGTATGCTCCATAAATTTACTAAGGTGACCCAGGAGTATTGATTTGAATTTGCTTTAGCCTCACTTATTGTCACTTAACAGAGTAAACGAGAACTGATGGCTCTTCAAACAGTAATAGTAAATTACAGTTATAGTGAACACAAATGCCTCATTATGTCTAGTCAAGGTCTATTTCCCTTTTATAGAGCTAACTGGTGGAAAGCATTGTTTTTAATTTGAGTGAATATGCATGTGAATTTTAGCTATCCTATTTACATAATCCCGATAGACAATTAATCTTCAATAATGTACCTAGAGTAGGTTTAAAAAATGCAAACCATAGCTAAAATAAAAATTATAGTCTGAAATATTGAATGTCTTGGAGACCAAAATGCCACTTTCATTAGCCTTTTATTATCTCATCGGTAAACATGCAAAACTGGTAACAGTTTAATGAGATTATAAGGCATACAGCACTTGGGTTAAATAAATTAATAAATCAATTAATGTTGGTTAATTAAATACTGGAAAAGCCATTTAAATATTTGGAGTATAAAAAGGGCATCCCTGAGGGGGTTTATAAATGCAGTTTGAACTTTTCTTGAAATTTGTGTTGTTAGGTCAACACAATTTAGAAAGGATTTGCCCACAAGAATGAGGCATGAGAGAACTTTTGCAAGTGATAAAAATGTTCACTGTCTTGATTAGTATGTTGGATAAATAGCTATATATATTTATAAAAACTCATTGTATATTTAACATTTGGGTATATCACTGTCTATATATTAATAGATACAAACGTATGTGTGTATCTATTAATATCTATTTACACACACACACAGATGAAGTGATAGAATCCTAAAAATATTCATGAAGCCAGTCATCTCTGTAACTAGAGTCATCTTTCCGTGATTTGGGTACACATATCAATAAACTTCCTTATGTATAAATCTGTTTGAATTCTCTTTGTTACAATCAAAAGAATCCTAATGTAGATTTCTACCTGAAATCTTTTTACTGCACCTTTGCATTTTGTAAGTCCTGTCTCTCAGAGAATTGAGATGACACTCTTTGTGCCAATAAATACTCCACTATTGGGATATTTCCTTTACTCCAGGTCACTAGACTACTCATAAAATCCTAAATTTTAGAATGGTAATAAGCCTCTCTCTTTTTGCCATTCCATCAAGTAGTAGAGCTTAAGGCTACCAGTAGCAATGTCTTTTTCCATATAGTTGGGAATGTACTGTGATGCCATAGCTTTATGTTATTTTTCAAAGAAGAATGAAAGCTCACTCAAGCCAAGGAGACCACTTTTCCTTTTTTTTTTTTTTTTTTAAAGAATTACTCCTAGGGGCAAGAAAGGCAACAAAAGATCTACAATCTCTTAATAGGAAAAGCACTCAGCAGCCATTCATTCATGTATTTCAGTCAATTCATCTATCTACAGGTTTTTCTGTACTTCGTCTTGGGCTTATAAGGACAAGAAAAGTGATCAGTAGTTGCCTTGGATTCATAACTACAGTACTAGTAATATCAGTGCAGAAGCAGGGTTTAGCTTAACTAAATTTGAATAGATAATATTAATTTCTTTTTTTGATTATATTTAATTTCTACCCAGATGGAGCAAACCAAATTTTAACAAATGCTGACTTATGAGCATAGGCGGTTTTTCCCTTAAATGTCACAAAAACTCTGCAAGAGTGTGTGGTTATTACTGTTTTTTAGACTGTAGATCCCCTGAGGACAGGAAACATGTCCATTTTATCCAGAGTAGACATCAAATATCATTTGTTAACTGATTGTGTTAGAGAAGTTACACAATGTATATGAAGGTCATGGTATAGCATAGATTTTAAGATTCCTTTTGTATGAGTGCCTGTTAATTTAAAATTTAGAATTAAAAGTCAAAGAAGATTGTCTTTGACCCTATCCAAACTCCCTTTTATTTCTCTTCTCCCATTGTTAGATGCCTTTCTCTCAGACCAAGGGCTTGAAGGCTTAGCTGTTGTTATAGGCCAATGTCAGCCAAGGCCACTGAAGACAGGCTGCCCAGTGGATTACCCACGACTTCACCAGAACAAATGGAGTTCTTAGCCAAAAAAGTTTGGTCACAGAGAAAAAACACTGTGATCAGAAAACAATAATGACTTTATAGAATAAAGGAGCCATCAGGACGGAGAAGTCACTAAGATTAATCAAAAATTATAGCCATACAGGAAGTAGGAATGCAGAGAAAATGTAACGCTTACCAAGAATGTTATCTCTTCAGTCTGAAAACCTGAAACATCCTAGTTCGTCTACTTGAAGGTAAGTGGCATTAAATAAATTACTCAGTTTACTTATCTGTAAAGCATGGATTATATACCTACCATTGTTTCAAGGATTAAATAAAATAATCTATGTGTAAGGTACTATGTAAGATGTCTGGGACACAGTAGGCACTTGATCAATTTTTGATGATCATCACGATGCTTGGGTATGTGAAGCCACAGGTAGCTAACAATTAATAGTGAAGGAAACAGTGGCTTGCTGGAGATAGATAAGCTTTAGGAGGGTCCCCAATTTGTGCCTCCTAGCTTCTCAAATGATAGGTGTGCAGAACAGACCCTGGGAAATCCATTCATTCTCTTTTTTTCTAGTCTTTACGTCCTGAGAAACCTCAGGTTCCCCAAAGTACCTCTAACCTATTAACCCATTCAATCTTGCTCTCCCTGGCACGTTCTATGTGCTTTATCACCATCAAAATGTTCATTCCCTCAAAGTAGATATGCTTTCAGCTAGGTGCTAGTGTTATCTCATTAAATTTATTAACTCAAATATGGAAATATTTAATCATTCATTTTTTCTAACTTTTTAGAAGGTGTGAGTTTATCTGAATACTCATATATAAAGTAGTGAGTTCCAGATAGTACGGAGAGAGAATTTAGTGAGGGAAGTTGAGTCATATCTCATGTATTTACAGCCAACGGAGCTTTAGCTTTCATTTCTAAATGTTCTGGGCAAACAGCTGAATGTATTTTTATTACAACTTCCCTCCCAAATTATTGTGAAGTCTGAGACATCTGTGTGTCATTATACACAGCCAGCCAAATCTACTTGTTAATTATAATATAAGCTAATTTGTTACTGTAAAGTCATACAGCTCCATGTAAGGCAAGACTGAAGATGGCTTTAAAAAGTAAGTATTCCTCCTTTGGTGACTAGCTTACTATTTAACTTAATCTGACACTTCTCTAGAACTAACAGTATAACTGCTTAATAGGACATGTTAGCCATTCATCTTGACCACTGAATGAAGTTAGTGGTACTGTCCATGAAAAGAATCATGGGTTTAAGCTTTGAGTACTCAATACTTTGCACTAAGTTTCTGTTATGGACCTTCAGCACCGTGGAGAGAGTTGACACAACTCTTTAGGTAATTCTCTATTCCTTCCCCATCCTTTCAGAATTGTTGCTCTACATGTAACTTGGGCACATATGCTGTATATTGCAAGGTATTTGATTGTTGTGTAAAGTGACCTGTTTGATCTGCTTATTTTCTTCTTTTGAAAATAGTTCCCCTATTTTTTTTGATAGTACATTTGTTCTTTGTACTTTTAAAGAATTTTTTAGAAGCATCGCTAAATGTGTCTGTCAAGACAAGGGTAGTTGAATGTGTTTCCATTTTCCTTTGTCAAAGAGTGATTCTTTAGATCAAGAATTTTTCTTTTTCTTAATGTAGATATTATAAAGTGGAGGATTTTTTAGTCATCCACATCAAATCGTCACCCAAGAAGATGCAAAACAAACTTCTAAATCTGCCATGAATATTTCACAATTTGCATAAATATTTCTAATGACTCTTTGCTGGGAAGGGATTCTCCTTCAAATTCCTGTAATAATTGGTTCACACATCTTTCATAAAATGTATTAATAACTTACATTTATATTGAAAACCCTTGGCATTTACGGATTTAATATAAGTAGTTTTGACTACTTGCAGATGACCCTTATAATCTATGGCATGCTTTGATTTCAAATTTTGCTGAGGCACATATTCAAATTGAACACACAGATGAGCTGATGTGTGGGAACAAGTCATGTAGCTAATGGGTAATTCTAGCTCACCACCCGACACCCGCATCTCAATATGCTTATATTATTCTCTCCTCACTGAATATATGGTAATTCCTCTGGAGTAATTGAAACCTTTGCTTTTTTTGTAGAAAATGGCCATAAATCAGAGAAAATTCTTCAATAAGGTTTAATAGGTTAACACACATTATGAGGAGATGTAAAAAGGAAACCAAAATAAAACATGATTCCAGAGGAATTAAGGAATATGTACAAACTAGCATTCACAATGTGAGGATTTTTGAAGATAAAGACATATTCATCCAGAATTACGAGTATAATTCGGGATGAAAGGAATGTTTCAACTCTGATAGCAACTCGACTGACATGTGAGGCCTTCCACTTACTGTATTATGCCTTATGTTATAGTTATTTTTATGTTTTTCTTGCCTTCTAACCTACCAAAATAAATTGCAAAATCAGTGTAGAAGATATTGTCAGTTGCTTATACACATTCATATCTATTGTTCCCTCTTATTATCAGAATCATATATTTTTTTTATCAAGTTCTCCCCTAAACATGTATATCCTTAGGCATGGGAATGGGGATACTTTCCATTATTATTCCAAGCCAATTTCTGTCATTCCTCTTGGAATCTTTCTTGGTCCAGAGCATCTATATTAAAATGACCCCACCAAATGAAAGAGAGGGGCTTACACTCTATGACTGGGGGACAGCTTTTCTCTCTGTTTTCTCCCAGCTTACCTTCTCTCTCTCCCTGGCTCTCCTTACTCCTCCCTTCCTTGTTCACATTTTCACCCACATATACTAGATATCAAAAGGAGAGCACATAGTTCCAATTGTCACTACAGCCAACTTGCAACCAAAAGAGGAGCCTTCTTTAGGGTAGATCTGATGTGAAGGATATCAGAGTGAATAATAGAAATAATTATATCTTTAGTGATATAATTGAGTCACTTGTTAAATCACACCCAAAAAAAATAAAAAGCACAAACAAAAAACCCTGCTCTTGCTAAATGCTACTTATGTGAAGTGGTAAATTTATTTATCTTTTGAATATATTTGAGCCAGTACAGTGTATTCTGTTTCTGGAAGATAATAGTTTCTAACCAGGATATTCATTGAAGGTAGGAACTTTATAGTTTTCATCTTTGGAGCCCTTGTAGTACTTAGCACAGTGTTTTGCATGCAAAAGTATTTGCGTATAATATCTCTGTAAATCTTGATCTAGGTACAATTTCTTCATGAATAAACTGAACAACTCATCTACCAAGACTTTGACAAATCCCCTTACTAACTGCCCCTTTTACCCCACACTTTACAATAATCTTGACTAGTCTTCTAGAGTATTGAGCACATTTGGGGATATATTAGCTTTGGATTTTATAAACAAAGCCTTACAAGGATAAGAAACTTAGCCAAAACTTAGTTGCAAAGGATGGACCAGCCAGTTCAATTGAAATAGCAAATCTGTCACTTCTATGGGGGTAAAATTGGCTAGATATTTGTTTTTTCCTGATGAAAAAGGAATGGATTTTACAAAATTGACTGACTCAGTCGAGTAATCTGGTGTTCTGGAGACGCAGCCTTATGCAGCATTTAAACACGAGTGCTGTGCTGTGCTTCTAAGCACAGTAAAACAGAAAGTGTTCAAAGTTCTAGGAGGACGAGAGAATGAGAATGGACCTGAAGAGAAGACAGTTGAGACCTTTCCAGAGTAATGAAAAGATAGCTTCTTACATGTTCAAGAGCGTTGTATAAGTCAATCTTCTTTTTATGAAGGACAGGACTATGTCATGGTTCATTTCCAGACCACACCAGAAAGGTTTTACCCAGAGAAGCCCAAGAGAGACTAATGCAAAGCACAGTCAAGGAGGGAATTCAGAAGTCAGAAAAATAACACTAATCATCGTACCTGTGGGAGGAAGTAAGATTCAAAGTACCAAAAAACAAAAAACAAACAAACAAAAAATCGTGTTATCAGGAAGGAGAAAATCCTGTAAGAGATTGGGACGAACTGTTCAGTAAAGATGCTTTTAGCAATGTAGGCATGCGGAAGACCCATTTACGAGGTGTTCAAAGGTGTATCCAGGTGTTTTCTCAATTTGTATCTTCACTAACTCGTTGACTTTCTTCTTATTCAAAGCCTCACCTTCCCTAAATTCTCTTTTCAAGTATTTTCCATCTCTTCTCCCTTTTTCTCCTCTACTGTCTCTGACAAAGAGGTGTTTTTCTTGCATTCCAAATCTAACCCCTATGTGTCTGTTCATTTCATGCTTTTGCAAGGGTTACAAACACAGAAGTTTCCCTAAACCAGGTAAGTAAATGAAGTGACCTGGTGGAAGACATGAGGAATTTGTGGGGACTTGGAAGAAATAGAAAGTGTGTGTCTCACATAAAAATATTCGAATTTTCAGTAATCCTGTGCGAGCTGAATATGCATATCTGCTGGCTACATTGAGCTCAGTGGTCAGCAGTTTGTGATTTCTCCTTTTCTCAGACTTGAAAGTTATTCTCTCTCCTTTCTCCTCCTGATCATAAGATTTTCTTTGAAAAATAAAATCTTCCTTCAATCTGTTCTTCATTGCACAGTCTCTCCCTTTCATGGCCACAACTGTTCTCATTGTTCTTGCTCTTACAGTACCTTTCTTTTCTACAGCACCATTCATTTGAAAAACAGATAGAATTTTAAAATATTTAGAACATACAGAAAAGTATAAAAGCAATATAGTTGACTACCATGTGTACACCTTTAATGGATGCTAATGGTTTTCCAAGTTTAATTCCTATAAAGTTCAATTCCTATTCTTTTCTTTCCCTTCTTACAGGGAAGTTCATGTGCATCATTCCTATGTGTTTCTAAAATCTTTACCTTGTATATTTATAGTCATAAACAACATGTGGTGGTATGTGCTTTTATCATTTAGATGTACATTTTTTCATGTTGAGTATATCCTTTTGAAACCTGTGCAATTGTGTTTTTTCACATTTATAATTACTATATACAGTGCTTCAATGAATATCCTTGTACATTACTTTTTGTTCTTACATGTGATAAGCCTCTCCAAAGTATAGTTCTTGAGTTGGAGAGTTTCAAATTTTTTAAATTCTCCTGGCTGTCAGCTGTGTATAGAAATTCCCATTTGTTTTATCTTTACCAATGTTTGATACTTCCAGACTTTTAAAATTTTGCCATTTTAATGAGTGTGAAATTGTGTCATAGTATTTTAATTTGCATTTTATCACTAATAATTAAATCAAGCAAGCCTTCATATGTATATTAGCCATTTGAGGTTCCTTTTCATTAATTACATGCCCACAGTCCACAGCCTTTTATTTTCCTATTGGGTTATTCATCTTTTGTTGTGGTTGTTTTTTTTTTTTTTTTTTTTTTATCCATCTTTATATAGCCTAACTCTGCCACTTACTAGCATTGTAGCATTGTTTACCTCAGAAGACTTAATTTCTCTATAATTTAGTATCCTCCTCTGTAAAGTGGGAAGAATAACAGTACCTACAAGTTTGTTGTGAGGATTAAATGAATTTGTATGCAAGGCACATGGAATAGTGCCTATATGTTTTACTGCCATACCTTAATTCTCTTACAGCATCACAAGTAATTTTCCTAGTTAGCAGTTTGTAATTTGATTATGCTTCATGATGTCTTTTTCATATACAAAATTTTCATTTTAATGCAGACAAGCTTGATGATATTCTCCTTTGTGGTTTAGTTTGTACTTTTTGTGCCTTAAGAAAGCGTTCCCTAGCCTAATATAAAATAAATATTCTCTTGTATTTTTGGTAAATTCTTTGCCTTTGGTATTTCTAATTTTAATCCATCTGAAAATAGAGTGAAGCAGGGATTTAACTATATCATTTTCCACCTGAAGAACAAATTTCCTTGGCATCATTTATTGAATGGGTCTTTCTTTCTCACTTATTTTCCATGCTTCCCTCCTCCATCATATTCCATTATTTTTTTGATTATTCTAAGTTTTTTATTTCATGACATTGATCTATTTGTCTAGTCTTACAATTTTTAAGCCTTTGATCTTTGCAAGTTTCTGTCTTGTGAGTCTTTAAAAACCTCTTTTCAGTTGACAGTTTTTGAAACTCTTTTGCTTTCCAAGGGACAGTGTCATCTTCCTTTATGAGTGTGGGTTCCATGAAGCTAGGAACCATTTATCTATCTTGGGTGTTATAATCTTATCTTTCCCCTTTTAAAGGCTGAAATATCTGGTGAAAGAAATTTTAATAAAGAACACATTAAGTTCAAATTTATAGTGTGTATGTTGTAAGTCTTTAAAATATTCCAGAGCCTATGAGTTGCCTAGGAAAAGTAAAAAATACACCTATTTGTGGCATTAGAAATATCTTAAAATGACCATGTCACTTCTCGTTTAGGGTAAACTGTACCAATATATTTCACAGTATCATTTATAGTGTTGCATTCTCATTCCTTTCTGGATATAAAAGAATATATCATATTTCACAGATTTGAGTCTGTGGTGGATTTATTGCCATGGACTTTAAAAATCCATTAAGGAAGGAGTCAGAAATAGAGAATTAATTTGAAATCTTTTGTTGGTATGGATGAAGTGAGAAAAGTATTTATAAAACCATTAATCATACTTCAAAATATACTTGAAAATGAATCAGAAGACTGATGTAATAACTGTATTTTCATTTTGTTATCCCCTTAGAAGTCCTAGCACTTTGGAAAGCCTTATTTAAGTGTTGCTGAATATTATTTGTTTTTTTCCATTTCTCTAATTTTGATAAATATGTCTTGTCATGGAGCCATCTGTGACACCATGAAAAGTAGATTGTTACCTAATCTATTACGTCTGCACTTAGTTTAAATGAATACAAATATAAAAAGCCAATAAACCTTGGAATCATAAATAAGGTCAAACATAATTCATATAACAAAAAAGCCTTATGAAATCACTACTCTCTATTAGTTACTAAAGTTAGCTATATTCCACACTTTCTGTGAGAGCCATTTTTTGATTCTTCAAACTACAGTTCCAAAGCTATCCTCAAGTTAAGAAAAAAATTTAAGATGATATTTAATTGACATTTGGCTAAAGTAAAAATAAAAGAGTAAGCTGTGATGGTTGTCTCTGAAAAAGAAATGATACCACAGAAGTACTATTCTTGATTTATTGGTTTAACACATGAATAATTTTCTGGAACGCTATTGCTGGTTCAGTTCCCTGAGAGTCAAACTTGAATTCAATTTACCATGTAAGGGTTCAAATAGCATTTTAAATATAGTAATTCAAAATTTAGCACCTATTCCTAATTTCAAAAAATTAAAGCAAAATAATAATAGGAGGAAATGTCCTAAATATGATAGAATATGGAATAGAAATTAAGAATGAATGTCTTACTAAATGGCATTCCTATTCAAATCAGAAATATGGGTGGTGTGGTCACTTTTATCATTATTATCCAACATCATTTTGGAAGTTCTAGTTAATTTATTAAGACAAACATAGCATAAGTGCAACAGATATTTGCAGGGAAGAAACATTGTTGTTATTGTTAGCAGGTGATATGATCATATACTTCCCAAATAAGGAAATTCTGTTAAAACTAATAATTAAGTAAAGTAGCTAGATGCAAGAAAATCGCCACAAAAGAAGTAATACTTTTCCTTTATATTGGTAATAACCAGTTAGAAATTAAAATGGGAAAAAATGATTCACCATAGACAAAAATTTGAGAGACCTAAAAATAAATTTAACAAGAAAGGTGCAGCACCTAGTTAAAAGAAAAGCATAAAATTTGAATGAGGAGCACTAAATTAGACTTGACTAAATGGATATATATGCTCAGAAATCACAATAATATACTAAGTGAAGTATCACAAGAATGGAAAAACAAGCACCACATGTACTCACCATCAAATTGGTATTAACTGATCCACACTTAAGTGCACATAAAGTAGTAACATTCATTGGGTGTCGGGCAGATGAGGGGGAGGAAGGGATGGGTATATTCACACTTAATGGGTGCCGTGCGCACCGTCTGAGGGATGGACATGCTCGAAGCTCTGACTCGGGTGGGGCAAAGGCAATATATGTAACCTAAACATTTGTACCCCTGTAATATGCTGAAATTAAAAAAAAAGAAATCACAATAATATACATATCTCAACATTTTTCAAATTAATTGTGAATGTATTATACATATTTGGCAAATCGATGCATGCAGGAATGTGTCAATACCTGATATAAAGTAGATTTCACAAAAATGAAAGCTTATTTTTCCAACTACAATGCTTCAGCTATAGTTTTTTATGTTGACATGTCAAACACTTTGGAAAATACCATGTTATAATGAAAGAAATTTAAATCTGTAGGGACATTTGAATGGCAATCAATGCCTTTTAATTGTGAAGCAAACATCCATCGTAAGCCTTAGCTTTATCTGACAAAAGGAAATCTTTAATTTCTTCAAATTATTAAAATAGTAAATGATTTAAATAACTAGCTATAGATTAATTTTCTTTCATAAGGAAATATTACATGAATAATATCTTGAATTAATCGATAGGTTTTTTTTCCCTGCATTTGAATTTATATTTTTAGTTAAAGTTTCTATTCTCAAAGCTAGAATTGTGTCTTATAATTGCCTGGCGACAAATTCCTTGGTATCTTTCACTGTACCTGAAATAGTGTGCACATAAAGTAGGTATTAAATAAAATGCCGTGTATCTACACAGCAGTTATTTAATGAATGCCTTTGGAAGAAATTAATCTAGTGTAAAGGGAAAGTGTTGCTGCTTTTGTGGTATTTGTCTTGCATCTGTAACAGCTACTTTACTAAATTCTCTTATTTTGGATTTACTGTGGTTTTTAAATAGCAATACATAAAATACTAAAGTGAAATATTCAATGCTGCTGTGTTCACTCAATATAGGAGGGATGAATCTCCACTCAAAATTTGGCTCAAATGTCAATACAAACAATGCCACGTGTGCACCAAGGGCATATGAAAAGGATTATTACTCACAAAATGAGTGCTTCTGGGGAGAGCAAGGAAGGCTCCTAAGCAAGTCTGAAAATGGCTTAAGAGAGCAGGGAAGAGAGTTTGGGGTTCTGTGGGGACAGGGAGGGGCGAAGGGAAGGTTCTTTCATAAAGGCTAGGACTTGAGTAGTTTCAACTGCCCACTGATGCTAAAGTTGCACCCAGCTTTCTTATCAGCTTGCCTAGAGATATCCAGGATTTCTTATCGGCCTAGTGCACCTGGACTTTCTTACTAGCTTATCCAGATGAGGGGCAGAAGGCAAAGAGAGGGAGGTGTGGTGCTTGAAAGCTGTCAATGGTCAAACAACAAAAATGGAGTTAGACTCATTACAAATGCATTTTTATATAGTTCTAAAATGTGGAATTTCACTTGTGCAACTATCTATTCATTGTGACATGTATGTTAGGACATTACAAGTCTTTTTCCTTTTATATTCTTGTGGAAGACATGGGTCAAGAACATAGATTGACAGTTTGGCTTCGTAGAGAGAACTCATGATTTCCACGCAGATTCACCAGTTAGTCACTAGCTAACTTTTTACCTCTGGGAAACATAGTCAACAGCTCTGAGCTTCAGTTTTCTTGTCAAGAAATGGACAATGCCTCTAACTCATAGGGTTGTCAGGATTTAACTAGGTCATATATGTGAAACACTTAGCACACAGTATGGCACACAGTAAGTGCTTAAATAAATTACATTTAATTGTTATTGTTATTACTAATGTGCAGAGAAGGTATAGAAAGTAAGATAGATATTGAGGGAACAAGCTCTAAATAAATAGAATAAAGTCTAATACCTTAACTATGTTAGTGCCTCTCAAATTAATATATGCATTTAGTGCATTTCCAGTTAGAATCCCAATCAGTTTTGGGAAAGATAAACAAAATTATTTAGAGATTATATTAAAGAATAAACATATGAGAATTGTCCAAAAAATGTGAAAAACAATAATTAATAAAAAGTTGCCGCTTAGATGTCAAAACCTAATAGGTTGCTAGTATGAGCAAAACAATGTGAATCTGGCAAGTAACTAAAACACAGTGGAATGGACTAATGGAGGTTTTGAGCCCAGATTTTAATACAATTTGTTTCCCTTGTGTAATTGTTTGTATCTCATTTTGTACATTTCAAAAAAAAAAATTGTAATGAGAAATTCTCTATAGACTTCACCAGACTGTCAAAGGGATACTTGGCACAATAAAATTAAATTAAATTTAAAAAGTTTAAGAGCCCTGAAGAAACAACAAGGAGAAATTGATGAAGAAATTAGTGATCCAAAGCTGCATAGCAAATTGCCTCAAAGCTTTGTGGCCTAAAACATTTACATTCATCATCTCACAGTTTCTGTGGCTTGGCAGTCTAGATGTGGCTTAGCTGGGTACTAGGTGTCTCAGGATCACTCACAAACTGAAGTCTTATCTCAAGGGTGGTCTAGGGAAGGACCCACTTCCAGGTTCACTCCAGTGGTGGTTGGTAGGATTCAGTTCCTTTCAGGCTCTTGTACCGAGCTCAGCTCACTTCTTCACTGTATGTTGCCCAGAGGCTGCCATCAGTTCCTGGCCACATGAGCCTAATCATAAGACATCCTGCTCATCAAAGCATGCAAGCAGAAAGAGGGCCACTGAGAGAGTGCTGGTAAACACAGTCTCTTGTAACTTAATCGCAAAGTGACATCCATCTCTTTTGTCGTATTCTACTCATGACAAGTGAGTTCCTTAGCCCAGCTCATACGTGGGGGTGGGGATTACACAAGAGATGAATAAACAGAGGTGGGGATCATTGGAAGCTATTCTAGAAGCCTTCTACCATGGCGAAGTTATCATTCCACCTCGGAGTAAATACACTAGATTATTCAGTACAGTTATGGGATACTTAGCTATGAAATTGGAATAATGTAAAGTTATGTTCTCTCTGTCTTACACCGTGTATAAAAACAAGTTCTGGAAGAACAAAAATATCTAAACGATAAAACTTTTTAAATGTTAGAAGAAAATGTAGAATAGTAAATTTAGACCTGCTGGGTTGAGGAGGCCTTCCTGCGAAAAACAGGGAAGCCAGAACTGGCTAAGTGAGTGATGGGCTGGATTAGGTATAGACTGGGGCACACATCTACATAACGAAGGCCAAACATAAAGTGTGACTTTGGGGAGAATATTTATGATCTTGTAACATATAAGAGATGAATACTATTTACATATGCACTCACATTCACACACATACATTGTGTGTATATATAAAGGGTAAAATATATCAGAAGCATACTTTGAAGTAGAAATAAGGCATGCATAATTTCAACCTTAATAGGTGATGCTGAACTATTCCCAAAATATTTATAACAACTTGTGCACCCACCAGCATTTGGATAGTTCCGGTCACTTCATACCCTCACCAACATTTAGTACCGTCAAATTTTCCAATGTTACCAGTCTCTGGACATAAAACGGTTTCTCATTGTGGCTTCAGTTTGCCTTTCCCAGTAACTTGAGCAAATTTTTATATATTGACAGGCCACTCGCACTCCTTTTCTATAAAATTCCTGTTTATTTGTTGTGCTCGTTTTTCTATTTTGTTGCTTATCTTTTTATTGATTTATAGAAGTTTATTACATATTCTGTAAAGTAATTTTTTGTCAGTTATATGAATCACTAGTATTTTCTCCTGTTAATTGGTTTTTACTTTAGGAAAATTCATAATCCAATTTTTGTTGTAGTCCAATAACACCCATAACATTTTTTTCAGAGCAGGAAATCTTTGTATCACGAGAGTGTGATGCCGTGGAGATGTTTGGGGGAGGAGTAATATTCCAGGCCAAGCGATTAAGAAGTGCTAAGATCTTGGGGTAGCTAAAAACAAAGTAATTTTTAAAACCATTTTGCTGTGTAATGTATCATAAAACTTTTTTTTTTTTTAACACAAAAGACCTAGAAGAATTGTTAATGCATTTTGGTTTTCTCTCAGCATTTTCCTGCTCAATAAACATCTTTGAAATAACCACAGATTAATCATAAAGAAGCCATTATAAATGCATTCGATATAACAGTTTACTGCTAAACCCCACTTTAGTTCAATACAAGTTACCGAAATCTGCTGGGTTGATTGTAATTTGCCTTTTATATGTTCAACATAAATATATTGAACCTCAACTCTCTGTCAGATTCTTATAGGTAACTCAGATAAAATAGCAAACAAAACAGGCGAAGCCCCTGCTTGCACAGTGTGTACATTCATGAGAAGGAGATAAATATTATACAAATACACAAATAACAATACAGTACTATAAATGATTTTATAAGCAATATGTAATATGTAAATAATTATAAAATATCAGATGGTGATAATACATCGGTATCAGTGTTGGGAATAAGATCTCTGGAGAAATGTTAAGCATATTCCTGGCTGAGGGTGCCAGACAAGGCGCTGAGACTGGAGCAGGGCTGACACATTCAAAGAACGGCAAGGTCAGTAAAGAGTGGTAGGAAACGAAGCAGGAAGAAGGAGCGAGAGCAATAGTGAGCATGCGCGAGCACGCAAGGTCCCATCGGGCCTGGTATTGTGTACCTTGTCACGTACTTTGGCTTTATTCTAACTATGATGGGGAACTATTGGAGAATTTTGAATTGGAAAGTGTTGTAATCTGATTTGCATTTTTAAAGTGTCATTGTGGATGCTGGATAGAGAATAGGTGGTAGGTGGCAACATTAAGAATAGATACAACCTGACTGACTAGAGGTTTTTCCAGCATGCCTTATCCACTTAGAAGAACCAAAATAGCGTGTAGACAATAACACTCTAAACATTTATCCAATAAAGAACATGGGAGTTCAACACAAAAGTGAAAAAAACACTCTAAAATCTGGGAAGGAGAAGGAGGGCAGGCAGCCAGGACCAGCTGTAAACCGGGTGTGAATCCCCAATACAGGAGAAGGTAAGTGAGCATCTCTCTGCCGTCGACTTCCCCACCAGGGAATCATGTAATCCAGGCACAGGAGAGCAGCTTGACTCTCCAAAGCCTGGGACCTAATTTAGGGAGCGGCCTAGGAGACTGTGAGGAAGAATTGATCTGGAAAGTGTCGCATGCACAGCTCCAGACCTCGGTGCCTACAGTAGAATGTCATTCTTGATCCTAGCTCTCAGCAAGGTGTGTGGGGTCCTGGGGGCTAGCAGTAGTGGCAGTTTTCGGCATTAGAGATACTCGAGTTAGGATGTGGAGAACTGGGGCTCAGGCAGGGGAGGAGCTCCTGTCATCAGAACTGAGATGCAAGTGTAGCATGGGCTCCCGTCACTGGCAATGGAACCGGGCTCCCTGCCCATGGATAGAAGCAGGAGAGATGCCAAGGAGGCCTGGTGTTGACTGGGGTAATGACTCCCAAGGCCTGGGCTGTGTTACAGACTAGGGAGAGATTTCAGTGACTAACCCAATATCCTGACAGACTGCCACAGTTGGGATGGGGAGTGAGCTCTGTCAGGTCTGGGAGTGAGAGGGAAGTGGATTTCTTTCCTGCTGGCCAAGGCTGTGGTGCTGGGAACACCCTTCCTGCCCTGCACTGAGATGTGAGGGTAGCAGTAGTTGCCCCCTCACTTGGGAATTTTGCCAGAAGCCTAAGGATTGTTTTGACACTCCCACCAGGGATGGTGCTTGTGCCCACCACTGTGGGGCCTGACTGAAGCCATCTCTGGCTGGTTTTGCCCAGCTTCACACCTCCCTTCAAGATAGAGCATGAGACCAAGGATCCTAGAAACTCCACAGCCCAACTCACCACCCGGGACACCTGAGCTCTTGTCCTAGTTAACGGAGGTCAGGCATAATCCCTACTGTTACCACTGCAGCTGGTTCTTACCTGCAAGTACCACCTACTGGCCTGGAGGTTAACCCACAAAACCCATTACAACAACTGCTAACACAAGAGCATAGGACTTGGAAGTGAGAAAACTTCTTGCAACCATTTGCTACCCCCATTGCCCATACCATTGCGGCTGCATAGGAGGTCCTGAGCCCACTCGTCCACCTGGTACAGCACTACTACCAATGACATTTGAGAAAGCTATTGCACCACAACTATCTATAGCCAAGGAAATCATACAGAGTCTTTATTATTCCATGCACCCAGAAACAAAGTCAAATGGCCTTACACAACATATATCATAGTCACATCTTTGAGAAAAAACATCCCCCTTGATGAAAGTAAATTAAAAAATAAGTGACTGTTACTTCAGATAAGAAATCAGCATAAAAATACAGAGAGCATGAAAAAGCAAGGTATTATCATACCTGAAATGAATCACAATAATTTTCTAACAATAGATCCTAACCAAAAAGAAATCCTCAAAATCTCAGATAATTAATTCAAAATGTTGATTTTAAAGAAGCTCAGAGAGATACAAGAGAAATCTGGGAACCAATACAAAAAAATCGGAAAATTGATTCAGTACATAAACAAGAAATTTATCAAGGAGATATCATTAAAAATATAGATTGTGGAACTGAAAAATTCATTGAAGAAGTTACAAAATACATTTGAAAGTTTCAACAATAGACTAGACCAATCATAAGAAAGAAGGTCAGGACTTGAAAATAGGTCTTTTGAAATAATACAGTCAGACAAAAATAAAGAATAAAAAAGAAGGAACAAGACCTTTGAGATGTATGGCACCACATAAAGAGACCAAACTGATGAATTATTAATATCAATATTCCTAAGGGGGAATAAAAATCAAAGAGTTTAGAAAATCTAAGGAAATAATTCACAGAAATTCCCAAGTCTAGCAAGAGATTTAGACATCCAGATACAGGAGGCTCAATAATTTATAGGAAAATACATTGCAAAAAGGACTTCACAATGGGATAGTGTTATCAGACTGTCTCAAGTCAACAAGAAGGATAGAATTTTAAAATTAGAGAAAACCATCTAGTCATCTATAAAGGAAACCCTGTCAGACTAACAGACTTCTTGGCAGAAACCTTGCAAGCCAGAAGAGAATGGGATGCCACTTCCAAAGTGCTAAAAGAAAAAGAAACTGCCGTTCAAGAATGTTATATCCAGTTATATTAAGCTTCATAAATGAGGGAAAAATAGTCTTTCCCAGACAAGAAAATGCTGAGGGAATTCATCACTATTAGATTAGCCTCACAAAAACCTGGCCAGAGAAGTCTTCATGTGGCGACAAAAGGTTGCTAATTGCCATTATGAAAACATGAAAGTATAAAACTCAAAGATTTTATGAAACAGTCACAAAAAAGAGGAAGAGAAGGAATCAAATGACAATGAAACAGAATTCTATCAAAATACAAGGACAAAGAAAAAGAATTTATAAAAATAACTAGAAAACAATTAACAATATGACAGGAACAACCTCACATAACAATATTAATCCTGAACATAAATTAATTCAATGCTCCACCTAAAAAATATATTTTGTCACAATGCGGGGGGAAAAGCACGATCAAACTGTATGCTGCCTACAAGAAACCAGGAGACCTAAAAAGGCACACATACACTGCAAATGAAGGGATAGAAAAAGATGTATTCCATACAAACGCAAAGCAAAAGCAAGCAGGAGTAGCTATACTTACACCAGATAAAACAGACTTTATATCCAAAACACTAAAAAAATAAAAGACGAAGTCATTATATAATGACAAAGGGATCATCAATTCAGCAAGAGGATAAAACACTCCTAAATACATATGCATCCAGCACCACAGCACCCAGACTCATAAAACAAATATTACTAGACCTAAAGAAAGAGATATACAGCAATACAAAAATAGTGAGTAATTTCAATACCCCAATCAGGTGGTAGGCAGATTATTGAGACAGAAAATTGACAAACATTGGACTTAGACTTCAGATCAAACGGACTTAACAGACATTTGCAGAACATTCTACCCACCAACTGCAGAATATACAATACAGTCTTGTCATCAGCACATGAAACATTGTCTAAGGTCGACCATATGTTAGTTTATAAAACAAGTATTAATGAGTTTTTTAAATATAAATCATACCAAGTATCTTCTCAGACCACAGTAAAATAAAACTAGAAATCAATACCAAGAGGAAATTCAGAAACTATATAAAGACATAGAAATTAACAGAGTCTTGACTAATCTTGGGTCAAAACTAAAATTAAGATATAAATTTAAAAATTTTTTGAAATGAATGAAAATTGAAATGCAACATACCAAAACCTGTGGAGTACAACAAAAGCAATGCTAAGAGGGAAGTTTATAGCATTAAATGCCTACATTAAAAAAAGAAATATCACAAATTAGTAACCTAATGTCACACCTCAAGGAACTAGAAAACTAAGAACAAACCAAACCCAAGGTTAGCAGAAGGAAAAAAATAGAATATGTCAGGGCAGAACTGAAATGAAATAGAGACCAAAAAAAAAAAAAAGAAAAAAAAAGAAAAAGAAAAAAAGAAAAAAGAAAGAAAAGAAAAAACAACCTGCAAAGGATAAATGAAACAAAAAGTTCATTCTTCAAAAAAATAGACATAATTGATAAATCGCTAGCTAGACTAACCAAGAAAAGAAGAGAGAAGAGCCAAATGAAATCAAAAATAAAAAAGAAGACATCACAACCAATAACACAGAAATGCAAACAGTCATCAGACACTAATATGAACATTCACAAACTGGAACTATTATACACTCACGAAGTAAAATACCTATGACAAATGGATAAATTTCTGGAAACATATAACCTCCCAAGATTGAACATGGAAAAAATAGAAATTCTGAAAAGACCAATAAAGAGTAGCAAGATTCAGTCAGTAATAAGAAATTTCCCAGTAAAGAAAAGCCCAGGACCAGAGAGATTCACAGCCGAAGTCTACCAGACATACAAAGAATAACTAATACCAATACTCCTAAAAGTGTTCCAAAAATCAAGGAGGAGAGAATACTCCCTAACTCGTTCTATGAGGCAAGTATCATCCTGATGCCAAAACTAAATAAGGATATAACAAAAAAAAAGAAAACTACAGACCAATATCTCTCATGAGCATAGATGCAAAAATCCTTAACAAAATAGCTAGCAAACTGAATCCAACAGCACTTCAAAAAGCTAATACACCACGATCAAGTGGGTTTTGTACTGGGGATGCAAGTATGGTTCAACATACACAAATCAATAAATGTAATACATCACATGAACAGAATTAAGGACAAAAATCAAATGAATCATCTAAATAGGTACAGAAAAAGCATTTGATAAAATTCAGCATTCCTCCATGAGAAAAACTTTTAAAGAGCGAGGCATAGAAGGAACATACCTCTAAATAATAAAGGCCATATATGACAAACCCACAGTCATCATCATACCAGATGGGGAAAAGTTGAAAGCATCCTAATAACTGGAACAAGACAAGGATGCACACTTGGACCACTCCTATTTAACACAGTACTGGAAATTCTCACCACAGCAATTAGGCAAGAGAAAAATATAAAAGGCATAAAAGCTGGAATAGAGGAAGTCAAATTATTCCTGTTTGCTGATGACATAATCTTATATCTAGAAAACACTAAAGACTCCACCAAAAAGTTTTGGATTTGATAAATGAATTCAGTAAAGTTTCAGGATACAAAATCATTGTATAAAAATCAGCATTTCTGTACTCCAATAAACTAACATGGAAAAAAAATTAAGGCAATCCCATTTATGATAGCTATGAAAAAATAAAATACCTGGGAGTACATTTAAGCAAGCA
>RJWJ010009889.1:0-48648 GCA_004363605.1 Indri indri | reverse complement strand
AAGCCCAGCCTGTTGAACTGGTCAGTATGTAGATTCGTTGACAGTCACTCCACAAACAGTAAGCACCTGGTACCAGGCTCTGTTCTCAGCGCTTGGGCTACAGCAATGAATAAACACAATTCCTTGCCCTTATGGAGAAATGAACCCAATGAATAAATGATATATTAGAAGGTGACAGTGCCAAGGAGAAATAGCAAGGAAGAGGGATAGACTGGAGGGGTGGTTTAGTGTGCACTTTTAAACAGGCCGTTGGGGGAAAAAACACTGAAAGAGGTGAGGGAGCCAGCTATGTTTCCCTCCTAGGCAGAGGGAGAAGTGCAAGGGCCCTGAGGCCAGCACATGCCAGGAATATTGAGGAGGCCAGGGTGAACAGAGAGGAGTAGAGTAGGAGATGAGGACAGATTGTGTAGGCGTTGTGAGGACTTTTCCTTTTACTATGACTTCAGGAAGGGGCGTACTGGGGAAGAATTCTGCCCATGGAAATTCAGGATAGCTGTTTATATACGTTAATTACTACTTGCACATTACCTTGCCACTGGCGAATAGAGCAAATTGTGTTTCCTGAAATCTACACAAAACCAGGTTAACATTAAGTGATTCCATTTGTGAGCCTGGCCCAACACACCGTTCCCATAGACACACTCTCATGCTTGCAGAGTTCTTCCCAGATCCCTCCTAAAGCATTGTTAGAGTGCCCAGAGTGCTGACCTCCACTCCCTAGACAGGCCTGGAGTGTTTCCTTATTCTATTGACATTAGTCTGTACTCTGGGTAATCCTTTGGGCAGAAATGGAATGACACATCAAGGGCAGAGTCTGTAAATTGGGAATAATAAAAACAGTTTACATTATCTACTACTCACTGCTTGCCAAGTACTGAGCTGAGCTGTTAGATTCTTTCATTTAACCCTCATAACAACCCTGTGAGGTAGGTACTATTAGTGCTCCCATTTTACAAATCAGGAAACTGAGGCATAGATAAAGTAAATTTGCCCAAGACTATCTGGCTATTAAGTAATGAAATCTCACAGAAACTCAGGCTTTTGAATCCAGAGTCCATATTCTTAACCAGCAAAGTTAAGTGAACGTAGACGATTCTTTGGTCTAACTTCCCCATTGCCAATTGTGCAAACGAGAAGAAGTTTAAAACTGAGAGGGAAGTGTAATGTAGGCTCCCCCACCACCACCAATAAATGAAGTAAAGCTAAAGATGCACTTCTTAGTTCATTTCTAGACACTTCTGTCAAGCAAAAGTCCTTACGCTGTTATTGTGGAAGTGGTACCAATGATGAGATTCCTAAATGTGTTTTGTGCTAGACTCCCACATGGACCTGCTCATATTACAAACATTAGTCTCAGAGGTCATTTGTAGTCACCTAAAGGACTTTCAAGAACTCGAACCCACTTTATGAACCACTGACTGTCCGCACATTATTTCCCCATACTTGTTTAATGTGTATAAAATAACTCTAGTGAATCCTTGCTCATCTTCAGGAGCTTTTAATATATCTTATTCCTCATTAAAGTCAATTTGAGCACTATTCCAGGCGAAACTAATTTCTTTTTCTTAAAGACGACTACGGCAACGCGCAAAACATCTCCATCCAGTGTTTTTTCTTTTCTAAAAGAGAACAAATTACCTTGGGATCTGACAACTTTTACTGTGGGGAAAATACCTTAGCACAGCACGCAGCGCAAAGTTTGTTTTCAGTAAGCGCTAGTTGCAATCATCGTCATTATCATTTCTAACACATAACGCTGGGCAGCACTATGACTTCTGCACAAACGGGTGCACCCTCTCCCCCTCTCTGTAGGCTCCCAGACATCTCTCACCAGAGCAGGAGCTCTAGGCCCTCAGGAAGGATTTCTCTCCACCCATAACAGAGGAAGCTACTTTATTTTCCCAAGGGAATGGTGGGGGTCTTTCTTGCCATCCTCCACCTTCCTTCCCCTATATTCAGTCTCCATGATCACAGACCCTCCCAGACATCAGCACCCGGACCACCCAGACAGGCTGGCAGCTCTGCCCTTTCTCACTACGGTCCCCAAGAGTTCTCAAAAGAAACCTCACTGGTCCACTCATTTTTTACCCCTTGAGTCCTGTCTCAGTTATGTGTTTAATTGTGTCCCCTGAAAGGATATATTGAAGTTCTAATCCCCACTACCTCAATGAGTGACCTTGTTTGGAGATGGGTAGTTGTAGATATAAGCAGTTAAGATGAGGTCATAACGGAGTAGGGTGGACCCTTAACCCAATATGACTGGTGTCTTATAAGAAGAGAAGACCCAGAGGGAGGACAGCCATGTGAAGACACAGAGACACACACAGGCGACAGCACGTGATGATGGAGGCGGAGACTGGAGTCACGCATCTGCAAGCTAAGGAGTGCCAAGGAACAACCAGAAGCTGGGCGGGGGGGGCGGGGGGAGAGAGAGAGAGAGAGGAAGTACGACTCTGCCAACACCTTGATTTCAAACTTCTAGCCTTCAGAACTAGACAGAAAAAAATTCTGTTGTTTTAAGCCACCTGCTTGGTGGTACTGTGTTCTGACAGCTCTAGAAAACTGATAACACCAGCCCAGGGCCAATCTTAGTTTTAAACTCTCTGTTAGATTGATACAATTTCCCTAACCAGTGGCTCATGGTTTCTCAGCTGAGCAAGCACAGGGAGAGAATGGAACATGAAGACCCCGTCTTTCCCCAACCTATACCCTATTAAAGGGAGAGAAGGATTCACAGGTCTCAGCAGAGATACCGAGGGGAAGGTTATCACGTGTATGAATACAATAGAACCTCTGTGGTAGAGAGTTAAATATTAAATACGAAGAAAAAGTTGAGAGCGGCCGGTTTCATTGTGGTTAAATGTGTTTCCCAACTGAATCTGTGCTGTATAAGCAGGTGCTCCAGGGTGGCACCGTGGCGACTTCCCACCTGGGTCCTTGCCTCTATTCCTCAGCTTCACAACCAACTCGCCTACCTGTGAGCACCTCCACACTTGGGTGTAAAGGCTGTAAATTCACTGTCTGCTCTCACGTCCCAGTGGTGGTAAAAAATAGATGATGAACCAAAGAAAAAGGAAAAAGGCCATGACTCCATGAACTCCATGGTAAACTCCATGGCCCACAGGAAAGTCCTCTTGCTTTTTTATAACTGCACCTCCAGGAGAGATTGGAGTCCTCCTACCTGCTAAAAGGACCCGTATGTGTGTGTGTGTGTGTGTGTGTGTGTGTGTGTGTGTGTGTGTGTGTGTGTTTGGTGTCTATACAGAGTTGAGGGGAGGGGTAAAAAGGAAAGAAAGACGTAAGTCACACAGGCCAAACCTTTCTATAATAAATGTTGCACAGTCTTTAAAATGCCCAACACCTTTCCCCCCTTGCCTCCCTTCTTTTTACCACAATCTGTTTTTAATGAATCATCCATAGTTTTTTCAACCCCCACTCTCCAGACTGTCCATTCTGAATGCTACCCTAGACAACAGTAATAGCAGTCATTGAGCATTTACTCTGTGCCAAGCACTATTGTAAGTGCTGACATATATTAACTCATTTAATGCTCACAACAACCTTATGAATTGGGAGTAATTATTTTTACTCCCTGTTTACAGCTAAGGAAAGGTTAAGAAATTTCCACAGGGTCACAGAGCTGGTAAGTGACAGAATTAGGATTTGTGCCTCTGTAGTCTAGTTCCAGAGTCCAAATTTTTTAAAAAAAATTTAACTTCTTTATTATGGAAAACCTCAAACATATATAAAAGTGGGAAAAATTGTATAATGAATTCCCATGTAATCACATCAATAATTATCAACTCACAGGCAATCTAGTGTCATCTATATCCCCACTCACTTGCTCCTTTCCATGTTATTTTGAAGCAAATTCCAGATATCATATCATTTTATCCATAATACATACTTATTTATGTATCTTTAAAAGATGAAGACTCTTTAAGCAAAATCACAATATGGTTATCATGTCTAAAACATTAAAGAACAATTCCTTAACGTTACCAAATATCTCATGTTCAAATTCCCAATGGTCTCATAAGTATTGTAATTATTTTAAAGTATATTTGTTTCTATCAGGATCCCAATAGGGCCCACACATTGCAATAGGTTGACTTTTTTTTTTTTTTTTTTTTTTTTTTTTTTTTTTTTTTTTTTTTTTTTTGAGACAGAGTCTCACTCTGTTGTCCGGGCTAGAGTGCCGTGGCGTCAACCTAGCTCACAGCAACCTCAAACTCCTGGGCTTGAGCAGTCCTACTGGCTCAGCCTCCCCAGTAGCTGGGACTACAGGCATGCACCATCATGCCCGGCTAATTTTTTATGTATATTTTTAGTTGTCCAGCTAATTTTTTCCTATTTTTTTAGTAGAGACGGGGTCTTGCTCTTGCTCAGGCTGGTCTCGAACTCCTGAGCTCAAACAATCCACCCGCCTCGGCCTCCCAGAGTGCTAGGATTACAGGCGTCAGCCACCACACCCAGCCTGGTTGACTTTTAATCTATAAGTTTTCCTTCCACTTGACTCTTCTTTCCCCCTTGCAATTCAGTTGTTGGCCGACCAAGGTCTTTCGTCCTGGAGAGTTTTCTACAGTCCACACTCTTAACCACTACATGGGTCTGCCTCTGGGATATGATATTATGGACTTCTGATCCCATACATTTCAGAGAGGGGAGAGCTCAATAGACCCTTCCTAGACACACTGGAGCTTACTCATTAACTCCATGAAATTATAAGTAAAATCTGTACTTATAATGTGAATATGTGCATTTTGGGGAGCAGAGTACACAGTTTTACAGGATTTTCAAAATGATGATGTTGCCCTATAGAGATATAAAAGATTTCAGGAGTTTTGCAGGGCTTTGTCCTGAAGGAATATGTGAACGTGTTAGTTCACATATCAAAAGCTGCCTCGCCTCAGGAGGGCATCTCACGGATCAGTAGCACTTTCCATGGAGACGCTGTCTCAGACCTGTTAGCTTGCACCTGACGCTTTTGTACCACAAAGCTTGGTATGGGACCACAGGTTGAGAACTGATCAAAGAGTGCCCACCAGACAGACACCTGCAGCTAAAAGCAATTAGCCCAAGGGATAGTTGCTGCTTCACTCCTTAGTACCTGTTTCAGTCAACAAAAAACTAGGTAAAGAAATATAGAGCCACTATATTTCTGTTTAGCCTCTCTGCTAAGTGATAATTTTATCTTAGAACTCAGAAGTTTGTCTTAGAACAATTTTGTAACCGTTTGCTCATGTAGATAGAGCTAATTAAGGGATATCTATAAGCTTTTTGGGAGACTTTAAACCTAAACAAACTACCTGTTATTATGTAAATCTGTTACCCCTGGCAACCAATCGCTGTACCAATAAATACTGATGCGGGACCTCACTCGTGGACTCACAGCTTACAGGAATGCTAGAGGACCCCTGGCTTCCCATCTTTAAAAAACTGTACTTTTGTTCCTGTGTCTTCTTTTATTTCTCTATTCTCTATTTCTATTATTTCCTTATCCCTTGTGATGACCCCAGCCAAAGGGACCCGATTTTTGCTGGGAGTGTAGCTAACTCCCCACATTATCCCATGACCCCAAGCCTACGAAGCAATGAATGATCATTAACTCTGGTCCAGGCTTCTAATTTTAGAGATGAAAAATAGGAGACTTGGGTAGATAAACTGTCTAAACTCACACAAATGTTCCTAACACACTTAGGGTAAGAATGTGGCTCTCAGAACCTAACCTGATATTTCACTTTCTGTTATACAGTGCATATGTGAAGGGTGAAAAGGAAAAGTGGTTTGAGATGTGGAGGGGAAAGGAGGTATTAAAACTCATTTCCCCATTGCTTCAAAGTTGCCATTTACTTGAATTAAAGGATTCATTTACTGTGCACATTTGGAATCTAGCCCTGTAATTAATGTTACTACCACACCGTTCTCACACTTGTCTTTGCACACTTGTTCACACTGTTGAGAACTTCATTATGCCACAGATGTCTCACAGGATGCCAAGATCAATGACCTTTCCTGTGCTAAATGAGGGATGTCTTTTCCAGCTGCAAGAGGAGTTAGTAGAGTCTAAGAAGTAGTTGGGAACCAGCCATTAACTGACAGTTCCTTAATCTCTTTTGGTCTGGAGATTTCTCATCAGTAAAATGAATTAGCTGCATCGTGTCAATCACTTGCCAAGCACTTTTACTGTGACCACGATATACTCACAATATGACTATGTGTCTATGTATATATATTGAAAATATTTTCACTGAATTACTCTTACCCATACAACATGGGATGCATCCTGACAGGTTTTTTTTGTTGTTTTTTTTTTAATGTCTGGTTGTAGTCACAATTCATTAAGTTGATTTTAAGAACTACTGTTGAGGATCTGCTGCAGTTTGAAAAATACTTTATCAGAAGATCTCTGAGTTGTTGTTTATTCATTTGGTCATTATTCATTGGTCAGTCATTTTACAATTGTTTAATGAGTATCTATGAGGTTACAGACACTGTGATGGGAGCTAGGAAAATGGCAACAAAAAAACAAAGAACCTATCCTTATGAAGCTTATATCCTGTGAAATGTGTTTCATAAGCTTTGAAGAGGGAAGGGAATTCTATCTGAATCAGCTAAAGCCATTAAATGCATTTGACTTATGGGAGGAAAAAGCATCAGAAATACAGGTTTTTTCCAAACCCCAGGCAGTAGTCCACAGTGACTAAAATAGTTTAAACCCAAGTTGTGTGATTTTGTGTCAAATGAAGATTTCCTATGTGTCCTAAATCTGCTCCAGAATCTACTTGGCAATCATTGGATGTTTCTCCTTTTGCCATACTTTGCAAAGATCAATGTTGTTGACTGGGCCCGCATTTTAGGTAAGAGATTCCAGAGACCATGGAGTGATGGAAATGAATGCTAGAGAGCACTCTGACTGAGGGACACTTCCCTGGCCATTTTATCTTTGTATTCACACACTTACCACACCTCCAGTATTTGCAAAACCTGAAGGTGTGTATTAACAATTCATCATTTGGGGTTCCCCCTCCTCCCATCTAGAAGTCTTGCTGTAGCAATTTTATCCAGCAGAGGGAAGCAGAACACCAAAATCACTGCAGAAATAATCCAGAAAACATGGGCACTGAAGAATAAGAATGTCATAATATTAAAACCAAGTCTGGGTAAAGCCAGCTCTGGGCAAAATGCTGAAAGGGGAGACGTTTATTTTAGGTGACAGCTTGTGACCTGTCCCATCAGGACATCTCCCATCAGGATTCCCTGGGAGATGTCATCCAGTCCATGAGGCCTTGTTTCAGGCTTGGCTGCCAGCAGTCAGACCTTTCCATTTTTTCCATTCCCCAAGCTTTGAAACACCTGCTGAAAATTATGCAACATTTCTGTGGTCTTCTGAGTCCCGGCTTTATGCAATGGCCTTTCAACCATGGCACTTCTTACTTTAGCTGCCAGGGATAATAAGGTTCCTGCCCTCTCCTATATATTCCACAAACTGGGAAATGGTAGGTACAAACTGCAGGGCAATACAAACTGAGTGGTAAAAATGAGACATAAACTCTTAATCATACCAAACCTTCAGCGTCCAGGGTCTAGGCAGTTTTCTGAAGCCCTGTCTTTTTTATTTTTTATTTTTTCCTTCTTTACGTACCTGTCCCTGTGCTTTTTAGCACTGATGCAACACTGCTTGGCTTCCCCTCCTCAGAGATGATAGCATTTTTAGGAGGTCATAGACCAACAGAAGTTTTCTTCACCATGCATTTCTGAGGCCCAAAAGTAGTTATTAATAAAACATACTCCGTAACCATTTAACTAGGGTGCTCTTCTGGGAAAGAAAGACATCTGAGTAGAGGGCACTCTTCAAATAGAAACAGATTCCACAATGGACAATAGGCTTAGGCATGACTCACCCTTTCCAGCCCCACAAGCTCCTTCCCTACCCAACCCAGGAAATACAGATCTAAGTGCAACCAGGCAGTTAGTCAAGATAGGCTCTTTGCAGTGTGTCCTAATGCCATGGGATTAAGAAAGTGAGGAGGGGGAGGGATCATAGAACTTGTAAGAGTTTAAGGTTATCATGAAGAGTCAGTGAGAATTACAGTTATCAGTGATTCCGGGTAATCAGCATCAATGAGGTAGAGAGAAGTGGGAGAGAGGCACCTTCTTTTTGAAAGGTTGAACTTGCCATCTTGACATACTCTCCCAGGGACCGGCTTCCATCCTAGGTTGGTGGCTAAGGTATAATGCAATGGACAGGTACTTATAAGTTTTCAGAAACTTCAACAATGCTAATCAATTCATTGAAGTTTTTAAAAATGTATTAAATTGTTGCATTAAGATAATGTACCAACAAATAATGAAAAGAAAAAAGTTTTTAAAAGGTTAAAAAAAAAAAGGACAATGAAACAGAAGTAGTAAGGGGAGAGGAAGAGTTAGAAAAGAAACTTTTGGGGCAGAGTGTGGTCAACCGGCATCTATAACTGATTCAGGTGTCATTTATTGCATTCATGTCCTGGGCCTCTTGAGCTTCACGCCAATTAGTGAAACCCAACAGGGGGGATTTTCTCTGACAAGCAGCAATAAAAGTAGAGCTGCTGTGTGTATTGGCAGTAAACTACCCATGACATTGAGCTATGCCTTCTGTGTCAGGCTTGCTACTCTTATCATGTTCCTAAGCTGGCTTGTCAGAAACACCTGTTATAAAAATCAGATTCCTGGCCCCGACTTCAGACCTAATGAATCCAAATCTCCAGGCACCTGGGTTTTCTTTGCTTTTTGTTTTTATTTTTAAGCTCCTCAGCACTGATAAGTCCCCCCCGCCCCCGCACAATCCCCACCCCCGAAAATGTTTCAGGAATAGGATTACATTTATTTCAAGAAAAAGTAATTTCAATAGGTTTTGTGAAAAGCACCAAAGGCAAGAATTCTGCTGACAATGTTTCACCCCACTTATTTGATTCTTTCTTACAATTTAGTTTTTCTCTTTGAAGGAGCTGCGTTTCCCTTTGTGGTTCTGGATCTTTTCATCGCAGCTGCAGGTATAAATGAGAGACTGAGATGAACAGCCTCCAACTCCTCAGTCAACAAATACTAAGTACCTACTGGAATGCACCGTGTCCTGCAGCAAATATTCAAAGCCTAGCCTACAAGAAGGCCTACAAGACTGGAGAGGGTGTTGAATAGAATAAAGAAAGCTCAAGGGGGCGGGGGAGAGAATGCCGCAGTGGGAAGATTAGGGACAGGATGATTGCATTAGTTCATTGACCATCCCTGAGCAACATAAATACAATCATGAATGATTTGCAGCTCCTGCCTCTAAGAAGCATGGGTCTAGGGTAGTAACACTTTCATCCGGACCAACCATTTACACTTCTAGGACATAGCTGGGAGATAAGAGAGCACAGGCGGCACGCAGTGAGATCGGCGAGAACTGGGGTGGAGGAAAAGAAGGAACGTCCCTTCCTCTGCAACTTATCTAAGGGCTTGCTCGGACCCGGGTCATCACAGTAAGAACTAGCCCCTCACTCTACCCGCCTTTCCCTGCCCCACCCAACGGCTCCCACGTCGCATCCTCTGGGAGTGAGGAGGGGCGGGGCGAAGCGGAAAAGGCGGGGCCAGGCTCTCAACACCCACTAACTGCGCCTGGTTGCCGCGACCACCCTACCGCGAGAGTACGGAGTCCCGCGGATGGCGCACGCGCAGACCTGTCACGTCTGCGCCTCAGGCCCCGCCCTCCGGTAGCGGGCGCTTGGAATGTTTGGCGTTACCATGGAACCTGGAAAGGCCAGCGAACGCGACTTGTCGCCTGGGCAACCGGAGAGGACGAAGCTGGACCGTAGTGGCCTGGACCGTACCGGCTGCAATGGTGTCCAACCCTGTCCATGGACTGCCTTTTCTCCCGGGCACGTACTTTAGGGACTCCACGGTGAGGATTTATCTGCCCAACCCCAACCTGTCCCCACCTCCGGGCACCCCCGGAGCGGTCGAGGATCAGTGCACCTGGTTTCTCCTCCACTCAAGTTTCTTCCTTCAAACCCGTCCTCTTCCCTGGCCCTATTCTTTCTTCTCTGCCGGACTTTTATCGTCTTTCCCCTGCCAGCCTCATTTTTTTTCCCATCCCTTACCTTCCGCCTTATTCCTCTCGTTAGTTTTTCCGCTCCATCTTAGCAGTGTTGGCCCTGTCTTCGTTCTCGTCCCCTGAGCCGCGCCACGTTCTTACTTGCTGCTCTGCTCCTCCAACCCCCGACCTCTTCTCCCTCTAGATCACTGTTTCCCCCAGCCCACTCCCAGGCTCTCTAGGCCATCTCCGTAGCTGATTCCCCCACCACCATGCACGGTCTGCCCAGCTCTATCCTTAATCCCTCTAGCCTCTCTTCACCTTCATCCTCATTCCCACAGCCTCATCCTACCCACTTTCCCGAGGTTCATTATTCTCGCCCCGTCTCCTTCCTCTTCTGAATCCCGGACCCAGTAATCTTTTCCCACTCCCACCTCCATTTCCTGTCTTGTATGTATGTCGTTTCCACTCATCCACCAGGTCCTTTTCCGCAGTCTGTGTTCTTCTGTGTGCTTCTGCCCAAACCCATCCCCTTTCTTTCCACTTTTGCCTTTTCTACGGTTTAGTCCCACCCTCTCCTCATTCTTGTGTTGTTTTTTTTTTCTCCATTGCGGTTTCTCTTTGAAACTTGCCCATCTTCCTCCCAAACCATCTTTCCCTGCTTTGTAGGAGATACTCCATTTCAGTTCCCTCAACCACAATTTAGTTGCTGTTTTCTCTTCCCCAAGGCTTCTTCTTTTTACTCTAACATTTTTGTAAACGATTCTTGTTTAGATTTTATTTCGCTCCTTCTCCCAACCTTAATTGTTTTTAGTCGCATTTTCCAGACAAAATTAAAGCAGCAGCAGGAGCTTGAGTCCTTTTTTTCTCCTGACATAGTTTAGTTCTTAAAATTATTTAGTATTTGTTTTAATACTAACAGGGTTACTGAAGTATATATTCTCGGAAATCAATAATGAGATTCAGTAGACTAATTATCACAGATGAGCCAACAATAGTTTATATATTATTTAATAATTTAAACTCTTAAGTTCCTCTCCACGTTCCTAAAGGTGAAATATTTAGTCAATTTATTTTCTTTGAGAGAATGAATTTAAATTTAAATTGAAAGAATTTGGATTCCGAATCTTGTCATAATTATTCCTGCATTAAGATACAACATCATAGGCCGGGTGCGGTGGCTCACGCCTGTAATCCTAGCACTCTGGGAGGCCGAGGCAGGCGGATCGTTCTGAGCTCAGGAGTTCGAGATCAGCCTCAGCAAGAGCGAGACCCTGTCTCTACCAAAAATAGAAAGAAATTAATTGGACAGCTAAAAAATATATATAGAAAAAAAATGCCTGTAGTCCCAGCTACTCGGGAGGCTGAGGCAGGAGGATTGCTCGAGCCCAGGAGTTTGAGGTTGCTGTGAGCTAGGCTGACGCCATGGCACTCGCCCCAGGCAAGAGAGTGAGACTCTGTCTCAAAAAAAAAAAAAAAAAAGATACACCATCATAGATTTTTAATTTCAGTGGACTTTTCAATTTTATGTAATTTAGAAAGTGTTGTAGGTACTTTCTTGCCCTATAGAGGATCAGCTTAAGCGTTTGGTGTCATGAGTATAGGTTACCCACGAGGCAGGGTTAAGTTGATTTGGAGAATTACAGAAATGTGAATGGAAGTGTCAGGCTCTAAAGACATATATTGCTGTACTACAAATAAGATGAACTGTGCATTGGACATATTTCATAGTTTAAATACACTGGCCAAGTGTCAACCAGTTTGCCTTATTTGGAATTTGAAAAACATGGTCACTGTATCTTCAACAGTGAAGGACTAGGTAGATATGTGTAACTCTAAAGGCACTGAGAAGGTAAACCATAATGAATAAGCGGGGTGGAGAGGCCTGAGGTTGACTTGTCTGGGGTGCATAAGAGTTTAAGAGTCATGGCCGAGGAATGGTAGACCTATTATCAAAAATGGGGAAAGCAAACTGAAGTCACTGATATTTCTTCTGTCTTTAGAGTTAGAAAAAGAGGAGTAAAGTTACACAAATTATCCACTGAGGACGTTAACTCAGCCCATTTTGTTCTATGTCATGTGTCTTAGGTACCTGGAGCAGTTCCTGTCTACTGACTTGTGACCCTGAATATCTAACCCTTAATAATAAAAGTCTGCAGTTCATAATAACTTTTAGCAAAACAAATTTATTCTATCATACCTTTCATGTTAGTACAAATCTTGAAAGATGGTAGGCTGGGCTCCAAAGAAATTAGGAGGTAGACAAGTAAGTTTTATTTTTCATAAAAAATATATTTTATGATTAATCCTAAGTTTTATATATATAGCTATATATAATTAAATATTATATATGAAATTTTGAAAGTAACCTTAAAAATAACAGAAAAAGGAAAACCATCAAATTAACATAACCTCTAATTTGCCTTTGTACTCTTTTTTTAAATGTAATCTTTGTTTTTTCTAACCGTCAATAAAATGTATTCATTTAAAAAAAACAACATAATTCAGAACTATATAATACAAAGGGCATTTGCCAAATCCAGTCTCTTCATGTACGTATTTCCATGCTTGTAATTGTGGTATACATAAATTTTATGTGTTGCTTTTTGGGCTTATTAAATCATAAACCTTTTTTCTAGGTTGCTACGTGGTCTTTAAAACCGATGTTTTAATGGCTGCATAATAATCCATTGAGTGAGTTTTCCATTATTTACTCACATCTTCATATGTTTGTCTTATAGGTTGTTTCCAGTGTTTACCATTGTAATGGGCAGCTTCAGAAATATAGTTCTTTCCCATAATTTTGGATCATATCCTTAAAATAAATGATCAGGGACGGAATTATTAAGTTCAAGACTTTATACAGTCAGTTGCTTTCCAAAGAGTTGTATGAGTGTATCAGTGTCACTGTTAACAAGAAGAGCAGGTAAAAATAAATTCATTGCAAGTAAAAATAAAATTCACAGAACCAGATTTTCTGGGTTTTACAGATTTTATAACCACCAGATAAGATGAAAAACATTGGAAGACTAGTGAAAAATTAAGAGTATAGATGAGATATTATTTTAGTCTCTCACGTAAGGTGAACCTGTATAGTTCAATTGGGCATTGCAGAACAGGGCTTTAAATTTTATTTTAAGCTCAGGTAGCAACTTCTCTCCTTGATCCTGTCCAACTGTTTTAGCTTAAAATACAGAACCTTTTTTAAAAAAAAAATATAGACTCTTTTAATGTAGGTAAACTTTTTGATACAAGATTTATGATGTGTATAAGCAAAGGTTTAAGTTATGTTTTTAAAAAGCTATTGTTCCTAACAAAAATTTGTATAATGTTATAATGACATGCTTCTTTTCTTCTTCAGAAAACAGCCTTCCATAGAAGCCAGACACTGGGCTACAGGAATGGCTATGCAATTGTTCGACGTCCAACAGTTGGGATAGGCGGGGACCGGCTCCAGGTCAACCAGCTGTCCCAGGCTGAGCTGGCTGAGCTGGCTAATAAGGCACCAGTTCTAACTTATGGCCAACCTAAGCAGGCCCCACCTGCAGACTTTATTCCTGCGCACGTGGCTTTCGACAAAAAGGTATCGTCTGGGATTTTAGGGTACCCCTTGAATTGAAGTGTCTGAGAGCCAACTGCTTGCAGAAAAGTTAACAGTAAACCACAGGATTCCCAGAGTGCTCTGAGAGGAAAATTGTTCAAATGCCTCAACCCTTAGTCAGAGACAGCTGAACTTGGGCTTAAAAGAGGCTTTCTTTAGTCAGGAAGCTGATTACAGAAAGTAATTCCCTGTAGACTTCACTGGAATATTTTCCAAATACAGTTGAAGAAAAGTTGGATGAATTCTGAATTCTTGAGTTTGTATTGCTCTATATTTACCTGCTTTGTGTTTCCTGCTTTTTAAAAGAATTATAGTCTGTAATGATGACAAATCTTTAACTTCTGTAAAATGAAAAATATAATCATGAAAACAATGACTTCATCTATTGTCAATTTTCTCCAGGCTGTCTCCTTAAGTTTTTGTTTTTCAAGGAACATTTCAGGTGTGATATTACATGACCAAAGGGTGTTGTAACGTTTTTGTTTGTTTCTCATTTACCCTTATGCTTTTGCAATGTGAGTTGCCTTATTTCTGTCTATTGACATTACCATATCATTCTTGCTTTTCTTTGAAAAAAAGCCTCCTCTTTTTATTAAAGTAAAATAGTCCTAGCCCTGGCCATGCAGCAGAATCACTGGTGAGACTTTTAAGACTATCAGATGTAGTTCCAACCCTTATCACTCCTAATTTCCAGATGATTTTAATGTATAACTGGGTCTGAGACCTACTGACTGTTTTGTTTGCTTTGGTTCGTTTTTGAGACAGTGTCTTGCTCTGTCACCCAGCTAGAATGCAGTGGTGTCATCATAGCTCACTGCAACCTCAAACTCCTGGGCTTGGTGACCCTCCTGTGTCAGCCTCCTGAGTAGCTGGGAGTACAGGTGTTTGCCACTATGCCCAGCTAATTTTTCTATTTTTTGTAGAGACGGGGTCTTGCTTTTGCTCAGGCTGGTCTCGAACTTCTGACCTCAAACAATTGTCCTGCCTCAGCCTCCCAGAGTGCTAGGATTATGTTAAAAGTGAGAGCCACAGTACCCAGCCTAAGTTAGCTGTCTTAATTTACTCCTTAGCCTTCTTTCTTTTCTTTCCTTCTCTTCTTTTCTTTGCTCTTTCCTTTTCTTTTTCTTTCTTTCTTTCTTTTCTTTCCTTTCTTTCTCCCTTCCCTTCCTTTCCCTTCCTTCCTTCCTTCCTTCCTTAATTTTTATTTTATTATTTCTGTTAAATGTCTGTGATCTTTTCATCTAGCTAGCCAACTTTCATTGAGAACCTATTATAAGCTAGAGGCTGGAGAGGAACTATGCCATTTATATTAATAATCAGTTTAAAATTTTTTTAATCTGTCAGAATCCATGTCATCTCTCCTTCCTCATTTTAGTCAACTCATTTATAGGAACATATTCACATAGGCATACATAGGCTAAACCTAAATATCCACTAAACAGTATAAATTATATAATTCAGTATAGCTTTTCCTTTTGCTTTTTTCTCTTGTTTATTCACAGCTCTAAGAGGCAATGCCAAATCAGCGGAGAAGGGAAAGGACTGTAAATACAAGAAAGAAGTGGGATAGGCATTTAATAATTTATCAAGATATAAATTCTTCTCAATTTTTACTGAAAAGAATAGCAAATAACTATTACTAAGTAGAAAGTGATAAAGTGATATATGTTATAAGATATATTAATGAAATTCAGAGAGGGAGAAATTGTGCCTGGCTTTCTATTTTTTATTTTTCTATGTTATTTTATACTGTCATTATTTAATTTATAATTATTTAATGTTATTCATAGTTCGTTTCTTTAAGGATAATGTACATGAAGAATATTATTTATATTTTTATTTTCTGATTCATTTTACTCGGACCATCATAGTTTCTAGGTAAATGCTTCTTAGCATAGAGAATAAAGTAGTTAAATGAATAGCCTTGAAAGTGTTTGTTTATAATAAGGGAATTACAGTTTTTTTCCTGAATTAAATCAGAGTTCAAATTTTTTTAGGAGTATCCAGAGGTTCACTTGATAGCCAACGTATTTGTCTACATTTTGGACATTCTTAGTACTGTTCCTCATAGTCAGCATACAACTTCATTTCATACTTAGGTGATAAAGACCAGGATATCTGTTGTGAGTATCCTCATCTTTTCTCCTTGCTCCCATCTAATTCTATCATCACCCACTATATTCTATTTCCTTGGCTAACTTCCCACTCTTTGTTCCTGTTATTCTTTCATTTTTTTCATCTTCTACTTCCGTATTATTAATACTTCTATTTCAGACACTCTAGTGACTACCAGCTAGGGTCATATTATCCTGTCTTCTTTTTACCTTGTGACTCCTTAAGCAAGGGAACTGTATTCCTTGCTTGACTGTCAGATCACTGACAGTCTGACTTCTCCCCACCCACAAGCCCAAAACTATTAATACTTTTTCCAAGGCAGCCAGTGTTGTCTTTTTTGCCAGATCTAGAGAGGATTATTTTTCCAGCATTCTCTCTGACCTCTCCAGCATTGCTACATCTGACACTGTTGACTATCCCTTCCTTGAAATGCTGTTCTTCTTTTGCTCCCATGACTTTCCACTCTCCTGCTTTTCTGCCTCCTTTCTAATATTTGGTTGCTCTTTCTCTGGCCTGCCTTCCTTTTTTCACTTTTTAACTGTAAGCATTTTCAAGGTTCTGTTCTCATTCTTTATACGATCTTCTTGAGAGATCTTGCCCACGTTTGTGGTTTCAGCCATCACCTCAATGTAGACAACTGTCACTATTTCGAACTCTGGCCTCACTGACATTCCAGACCTATATCCCCCTGCCCATGGGATATCCTTACCTGGATGAGCTGCTGGCACCTCAAGTTCAATATGTCTCTAACTCACCCCATTACCTTTTCCCATAGATCTGCTTTTCCTATATGGTTCCACCAGGTAACCCAAGCTTGAAATATGAGCCTACTTATTTGGCTTTTTCTCCCCTTGCTTCCCCAAATCAATGTGTTGACAATTCAGAGAAGTATCTCTCACTTTCGTTTCCTCTATCACTGTCATAGTTCAAACACGCCATATAACGACTTAACTGTTGTATTAGTCTCATACTTAGTCTTCATGCTCGTAATAGGCCTGCTGCCTGGCTTATTTTCCAAAGCACAGCTTCGAATATGTCATTTCTTTGGGAAGATACCTTCAGCCTCTCTTAACCACTATAGTAAATGTTACCACCATCTACCTAGCTTCTCTAGCCCCTAACTGGTAAGTCATCTTTGATTCTTCTTTCCCCTTAAAACCCACAGCTAACCTATTAGCAAACTGTCATTTCTGCCTCTAAAATATATAACTAATCTATCCACTTATTTCCATCTCCACTATTACTATAAATTCATTATCCATAGAGCAGCCAGACTTACTTTTAAAAAATCAGATTATGTCACATACTGACCCGAAACCCTTCCATGGCTCCCCCATTATATACAGAGTATGATATAACTCTGCAGTTTCCTTACAACCCTGCTGGAGATGGCACTCTTAACCTCCTCTTGGGCCCCTCTTTTTGTCACTTACTATGTTTCAACCATACTGGACTTATTTTCCTTGAAATTGTACCACTTTTTTTTCCACATCAGGGCCTTTTGTCCGTGCTGTTTCCCCTACCTGGAATAGCTTTCCCTCCATCCTTAAGTGGCCAACTCCATCTCTTCTTTCAGTGAGGCTTACATGAGGCTCTTCCTGGCCACTCTACCTGGAGGTCCCTCCCAATTTTTCTGTATCGCTTCCCTTTTTTTCTTTCCTTCACAGCACTATATTATACTGTATTGCTGATTTATTCAGTGTTTATCTGCCCCACCTGAGTGTATACTTCATGAGGAAAAGGATTTGTCTAATTTATAGTATAATCAGTGCTTAGCATATTAATTTTAAAATGAGATGAATAGCTACTGAACAAATAAAATTAATTTCTTATCTGTGTCACTGATGAAAATTGACAAGCTAAATTTGCAACATGCATGTAATTGAGTAAAATAAAAAAAATGTGGCTAGTCTTTTTATAATTGTGTATGGTATGAAAATATTTATTCAGCATTACCCCTTTCAATCATGAAGTTAAATACAAATATTTTCATGTTGTGGTATTCTGAGTACTTCCTGGGAGTTAGGTGACCTGGATTCTAATTCTGGGTCTTCTACGAATTAGCATTGTGACCTTGTAGAATCACAATCTCTGGTTTCCTCATCTATAAACTCTGAAGCTTAGAATACAGGATAACCAGGAGCCTAGCCTGCTGTAAAATACCATGCAAAAAACCCATTTTTAAACACATTATCTAGAATTATTTTTTGTTGTCTACATAATACATCAAGTTCTTATTCTACCTGGGAAAGCTGATGTTATCCCAACTACTTGCTAAAGAGCTTTCCTATATTAACTTCTTTCCCATTCTTTGTGGGAGGAGCATAGAACTCTTAAATCTATTCTTAAAGTAAATAGATAAGTACCTTTTTGATTAACATAAGCTAGAAGTTAGAGTTTTCTTTACCTGAAACCTCACATATTAGCTTGGCTCTCTGTAACATGAATTACATGTTGAAAATATATTGTTTTAGCCATACGTGTAGATCATTTGCCAAAGGAAACCCAAGTGCTTTATAGTGCAATCTTATACATACTAAGTGATCAGAGATGAAAGTACAGATAGAAAAAAACTTCTAGAATTTGTCTTAATAGGTAAAATTTTTACCACTTACAGTTTATGCCAGACAATAAACTCCCAAATAATTGGAGAACTTAGGAATTTAGTGCCCAAGTTAATTGAATAGTCAGTTTCTTTACCAAATATACCATATATACATTACGTTCTCTTCCTTACAGAATATGAACATACTATTATAAAATTCATATAAAGCAGGAATTGAGATGCACATTATTTAATTTTTCTGTGCTTCAAAAGGAATTTTTGGATTTTACAAAATGAACACATGGTCACAATTCACTTCTATGGTTGTACAAAGATAGGAGATTGAGATTAATCTGTAGTGATCATATAGCATAGTCTAGAAGGTTTGTTTTTAAACAAATGATTATTTAATAATTAAATTATCGTTTGCATTAAAAAAATACAAAAATTATGTGTATTTGAGCATTTCAAATATATATGTACATATATCCTCCTTGTCTGCCATTCTGAGGCCAAGTTCCTGTTGCCATAGGCATTTTCATGCCCTCCAATGTTAGAAAACTGATAGTTTAGGAACATAGCTGTGGCCCTGGACTTAGTCTTTGGTTCCCTTCTGTATGGTTCTCTTCTCACTGCTTTGGTGAATTGTCCAGATTCATGACTTGAAATGTCCTCTCTGTGATAATGAGTTGTCCTCTGAACATATGTATATGTAATTGCCTGTTTGACATCTTCTTTTGCATGTCTAATATCTTAAACTAAGCATGTCTTAAACTAAATTCCTAATTTTGTCTTCTCTCTCATCAAATCTGCTCAATGGCAATCTTCCTCATATCAATTTGGTGTTTCAAAATTTCATTTAATTTTTTATTTTTTAGAGACAGGGTCTTGATCTGTCACTCAGGCCAGAGTGCAGTGGCTCAATCATAGCTCACTACAGCCTCAAGCTCCTGGGCTCAAGCAATCCTCCTGCCTCAACCTCCTGGGTAGCTAGGACTAATTTTTAAATATTTTGTAGAGATGGGAGTCTTGCTATGTTGCCCAGGCTGGTCTTGAACTCCTGGCCTCAGGTGATCCTCCTGCCTCAGCCTCCCAAAGTGCTAGGATTACAGGCGCAAGCCACTGCACCTGGCCCTTCATGTTAATTGGATAGTAATTCCATCTTTCCAGTTGCTTGAGCCAAAAGTGTTTGAGTTATCCTCGACTATTCTCCAATACTGACTTCTTTCCTAAAACCCAGTCTTGCATCTCAGATTACCCCCTGCAATATCAACTTGTGCTGTCGCTTAAATTCGATAAGCCTAAAATCAAGCTCACCATCTGCCCTACTAAAATTAGCTTCTTCTCCTTATGTTTTCATTTCTATGGGATCACTACTGTATCCCCAGCACTGGATTTTTCTCAATACCTTATCTGGCTTCTATCCTCCCACTTACTACCAATCCAGTCAGCCTTCTGTTTCTCCATTGCTGGTAATTTGTGACTGCAGCCTGGTCTATTGAAGGCGCTTTTCAATCTGGTTGCTATGCCTAGTACTTCCTCCTCCACCATAGCCTGCATTCTGCTGCTGGGTTTCCTTCCTTTGCTTCTGTTGTTACCATTACCTAGAATCTCCTCTGTCTCCTCTACTTATCTAAAATTTTCCTACTCTTAAAATCTAATAAAGCTTCTATTTCCTCCCAGTTAAGCTTTTCCTGACCACTTTGGCCCACGTAGTTTCCTTATCTGAACCACTGTAGTACCTGTTATCTGAGAAGTAGTAAGACATATGGAGAGAACACTGGGCTGTGCGTCAATAGACTGAGTTGGTCCCGGCTCTGGCCCTCACTCCTGGTATGGCATCAGGCAAGCCACCTTACCACCCTGGACCTCATTTTCCTCCTTGTAAAACGAGTGAGGTTGGACTAGCTGATCAATTCTAGCTTTAACTTTTTGTGTATTTATAAATCTATGGCTCAAATACAGGCCATTTCACATATAAATTACTGTGATCATGTCCCCACTTGCAATTCTTTGCAGTTGATCTAAACTGTTACTTAAAAATTATCTTTGCCTTTTACCATGTTATTTTACTCCCTTAAGCATTCCACTGCACTCATCTATTTCACCTTTTGATTATGAGTTCTAAGGACTTCATGCCATTATATTCATATATCTCTTAGGTAATTGCCAGTTCTCTTTTGTTTTTATCTTGTTCTTCCACAGTTGACATTATACTTTTTTAGCAACAGTACTCATGTATAGAATTATTTCTTCTTCCCATTCATCAAGCCATATTTGTGTCTTCATTTAAGGGTCTTCTTGATTTGTTCTCTTATTCTAGTAGAGATTTGAGTAAACTCTCTTGTTTACCTAAAATACCATTCTGATACTTTCTCTCCTTGAAAAGAAGATTAAAAATAGAATAACAGAAATATAAAAATTAATTCCAAAGCAAGTTAACATAAGCTTTTTATAATAGCATGTTGTATTTTTTAAACATGTAATCAGTGTGCCATTCTGACTTGATGCTGATGCTCCCCAGAGCACCAATAGTTTGCTTGATATAATATGTGTGTTCCTGAGCACGAGCGTGTTTACATGCCCTACAAAGATTCTGTGGCGGATTGATGATTTGAAAGTCATTAATATAAAGTCTGTAAGAATAAACGTGTTATTAATATGCATTTACAAGGACTTCCACTTCTAAAGAAGTGAACTAGAGCCTTTGTGTTCATTTTGAAACCAAAAATCATAGTCTCGTCTAAAATTTTTTACTGCTTCTCAGAAGTTCTGGGAGGGACTTCTGTCATGAAGGTGAAGCTAGTAGTGTTAAGGTCTTCAAGCTGTCTCACCAAGAAACATACACAGTAAATAGTCTACAGACACTGTATTAAAGCAGATGTCAGCAAACTTTTTCTGTAAAGCATCAGGTAGTATATATTTTGGGTGTTGGAGTAGTTTAGGTTGTTTGTGCTGTCATAACAAATACCACAGACTGAGTGGCTTAAATAACAGAAATTTATTTTCTCACAGTTCTGGAGACTACAAGTCCAAGATCAAGGTTCCAGCTGATTTGGTTTCTGGCAAGGACTCTCTTCCTGGCTCATAGACGGCAGCCTTCTTGCTACTAATATGTCCTCATGTGGCCTTTCCTGTGTGTTGCACATGAGGGGATTGGGGGAAGGGAGTATCTCTCTCTTCTTATAAGTCTCCAGTTCTATTGGATTAGGGACCCACCCTTAAAACTTCATTTAACCTTAATTACCTCCTAAAGACTCTGTCTCCAAATTCAGTCACATTGGCAGTTAGGACTTCAGTATATCAATTGGGGTGGGGGACACAATTCAGTCTGTAGTTACAGTCCATATATCCCTATCACGAACAACTACTCAACTCTGCCCTTGTGATGGGAGATTAGCCATTAACAAATAAGTGTTAATTATTTATATAATTATTTATAGTAATAGATACTGAAATTTAAATTTTATATAATTTCCATATGTTATGAAATAATATTATTTTAATGTTTTTATCCATTTAAATATGTAAAAAACATTCTTAGTTCACAGGTCATAAAAGAAAACATGTGGCAAGTTAGATTTGTCCCATGGACCGTAGTTTGCCAACTCTTGATTTAGAGGATAGGAGTGATAAGTATTCAAATCTCCCTGTGTGGTTCTCTTTTCAGGAGAGTACTTGATATTTTTTTAGAAGGTAATAGAAAACTAACACTATACCATTTCTCCTTTTTTGGTGTGTTATAGGTGCTGAAATTTGCTGCCTATTTCCAAGAAGATGTTCCTGTATCTACTGAGGAACATTATAGGATCCGTCAGGTGAACATTTACTACTATCTAGAAGATGACAGCATGTCTGTCATAGAGCCTGTTGTGGAAAACTCTGGGATCCCTCAAGGCAAATTAATCAAACGCCAGCAGCTAGCCAAGAATGACCGGGGAGACCATTACCATTGGAAAGACCTAAATCGAGGAATAAACATCACAATTTATGGCAAAACTTTCCGCATTGTTGACTGCGACCGATTCACACAGGTATAGTATGTATTTTTGGAAGTTGTGGAGTATGAGGTATCATTCTAATTTATGGAAGGATACATTTAATTTATTAGGGTAAGGGGAGGACACTGGTCATTTGTCCTGTGTCAATTGTTATGCATGTTAACTAGGTATTTGTGTGTGTGTGTGTGTGTAGGTTGCTGATACATGCCATCACTATGTAGTAACATCATTTTTTCAAAATGATATTGATATGTATTCACTCAAAATCAAACTGTCATCATAGCTGAATCATTTGGTAAGAAACCAGTTCTCATGGCAGTTCAAGTAGAGAGGAAGGGAAATAGCACCCCTGCTGGAATGGAAGTTTGGAAGAGCCATTGAACATTTTATCTTTAGTTTGAGTTCACAAAAATAGTACTACCTCTATTAGCAGATATAAGCCTAAAATTTTTTGTGCAATTCACTTTTTTTTTTTTTTAGTAAATGATCCTTGCTCTATTTTAGGAAAAATTGCTATCTGAAGGATTCCTGAAATAAAACCATTTTTAAATGAAAAAAAAACTTTTTTATATGGAGAAAATCTTCTACTTCTCTATATAAATTTGGATTTTTTAATACAAAGATAACTTCTCAATGTTACATACATTAAGAAGTATGAGGATTTGATGACTTTTCTTTAGTACAAAGTGTAAGGAATTAAGAAATCAATCCCAAATTTGTCTTAGTTTTATCAATAAACAATACTTCTAGCAGCAGAGTTTCTGAATTATTTTATGTTCTTTATCCCATGCTACCTAGTGCCAAATGTATTAGTTTTTACCGTGTACTGACCTCCTATGAATTCATTCATTTAATTTTTTTCCTAGTAGTTTATTTAGCAAATATTTACTGAGTGCCTGCTATATACCAGGCACTGTTCTAGGTGCCGTATATTAAAGACCTGCCCTTATGGAGATTACATCTGGTTAGAGGAGACAAACAATAGCAAATAAATATGTAATATGTCAGATAATGATAAGAGCTATCAAGGAAACTAAAGCTGAGTAGAGGGGATGGAAGTTGGGCTTTATTTTTAAAGGCTAATCAGAGAAGGTCCCACTGATAAGATGACACATGAACAGAGACCTGAAGGAAGGGAAGAAAGGAGCCACGGCATCAGTGCCATTCCAAAGCAACAGAGAAAAACAGTATAGAAAGTGGAGGTGCTAGACCATCTTTGAGATAGCGTCCCCTTTCAACATGTTTTGACATTGTGCTTTTTAGGTTTCGGAGGTCATATTTATCACAAGCAGTTTCAGAATTGTACCAACAGTGAGAAATTATAAAACGTTATCTCAACTTAAAGATATTAACAATTATTTTTACAGTTGTGTCTTTATGGACAATTTGAACATTTACAGGTTCATCACTGAGCAGCTGATCGAATCTAGTTATAGTCAATTTTCATTAATCATAGTAATTAAGACCTATAAAGTCACTCCAAACACTGAATTAATGAATACTGAACCATTGCTCTTAGGGGAAATACAGGGTTAGGTTCCTGCCAATGTCTGGTCACAACATTTTTGTCAACCAACTAAGAGATAACCTATTTTGTGTGTGTTTCTGTTTAAAGACACCTTATTTAATATATATTGTTGATTCATTAACATTGAATTCACACCCAGCAGAACTGTAACTCATGTCTGAACAAAGCTTATCTAACACACATTTTCTCCATAAGGCACATGAAAGCCTTCTTGTGCTTAGGAACACTAAACAGCGCTATAGCACTGTGCTTCGGGACCACTTTAAGCAGCAAAATCACCAACAAAAAGCACAAAAATGCAAAAAATTGGCAATAAAAGACCTAAAAAGGACACTTGTTTACAGTGTGAGAACTGAAATAAGAAGTCAGAACTTCATCTTGTTCAACCTTCAGTAAGAATTTGCCCATTCGGGCAACTCAAACTTTTCGCCACTGTGTGCATGTTTGTGAATGATTGCAAAATGTGGCGAGTTTTGATTTTGGGATTGCAAATAAATTTTAGTGAGTAGGAAAATTTAAAAATAATGGAATCCATGAATAATGATGATCAATGTATTTTAATAACTGATATTTGACTAGAGCTGTTTATTTCAGGCACTGATGACTAGATTGAATTATGTTCTCTACAATTGCTGTTAGGTTGGAAGTTGCCTCCTATGAAACTTTAAAATTTATACAGATCTAATTCAATGTCCTTCATTCAGACTAGACCTATGAGTGGTTAAGGAAATAGCTGTCTTTATGGTGTGATTTGACCAGGAAGCACCTATATTCAAATATATCACCACCGCTCCTCGTTACCTCTTCCTCATTGCTCTGAATAACTGTTTGGTTCTATAGACAGAATTGACTGAACACATTAAAAAATAAAGCTCTAGAAATCATAGATCTAGAATGTATTTTTTTTGTTAAAATATCATTGCTGGTGTAGCACATGTGAATCTACCCTACAAATGCTAGTGTGCAAGAAATATTGTTTTGTTTTTCAAAATATAACCAACTTGAGCCCCAGTCTAATTGGTCTAGTGTCTTAACCAGTTGGGGTTACCATAACAAAAATACCATAGACTTCGTGGCTTAAACAGCAGACATTTATTTTCTCACGGTTCTGGAGGCTGGAAGTCCGATATCAGGGTGCCAAGCATGGTCAGGTTATATTGAAGGCCCTCTCCCTGGCTTACAGCCAGCCAACTCTCCCAGTGTGCTCACATGGCTTTTCTCAGTGCCTGTGCATGGAGAGAGAGAGAAAGTGAGTTAGTTCTCTAGTGTCTCTTCTTGTAGGGATACTAACCCTATTGGATCAGGGCCTCACCTTTATGACCTCATTTAACTTTAATTATTTCTTTTATGGCTATATCTCCCAATAGTCACGTTGGGAGTTAGGGGTTCAATATATGAAATTGGGGGGCACACAAACATTTGATCTATAACAGCCGGTGTTTCTATTCACTCTCAGCTTTGCCAAAGATTCCAAGGCCATCTTATACCTGGGCAAGTGGCAGCTAAAGGGAAAAAAAAAAAAGATTCCAGGCCCTATGAACAACAAGAAAGCAGATGTATTCCCAGACCTAAAGGGATCACATAGGCAGGGCCCATAGATTATCCACTGACCAAACCAAGGGCTTTGGTGCTGGGTAAGATCCTGGAACTTGGAATGCCTGAGCCTGGACAGTCCTGACTACAGCTGCATGTGTGCTCAGAGCACCCCACAGCACACACGTAGGATCCTGTTCTTCTGAGACCCACCAACCTGTGTCGTTGCCAATGTGGGGGAATTTTTCCCTTTCTCTCTTCTTTCCCTCAGAGGCATTCTATTTTCTCTCCCCTCCTCCTGGGACATTTTAGAATAATCTCTTCAAAGAGTTTAGAAGGCTTTTCTAAGAGATAAGAAAAACAGACAACTTCAAGAAGCTTCTGCATGCCTGCAGAATCTCTAAGATAAAGTTAAAAAAGGGCCTGAATGTCTGTTGAAAGTATGAGAAGGGAGTACAACACTCATTAAATACCACAATTAGTTAATCGTGCTATACTAATCCACCATCTAAAGGGAAAATTTTGTTGTTAGTCATTATCTCCAGCTCAATAGTTTTAATAGAAGATCTCAGTATTTTTATATTGAAAAGATATTGGAGACTGCCTAATAAAACATTAAATATTAAGATCACAAGCTAGATAGCAGTGGAGGTAATACTAGAACCCACATATTTTGGCTCTGAGTTCTGTGTTTTCTCCATTGAATTGTTCAAAAGCAAGCCACACAATTCCCAAAAGAAACCCAAATTTTAGGTTAATTTTTATTTCCATAATGTTAACAGATATCATGAAATTGTTCTTTTCTGATTATCAAAAAAGGTACAGTTTATGGTGGTGCTTTTAAGAAGATGAAATGTCAGGTTGTATTAAAAGATATAATGACTCTGAAAATAATGTTGTATTTACTCATAATTAGAAAAAGAAAATTCAAGATTATGTCAAATTCAGATGCTTTCTTTAACTTTTTCTATAGTGATATTTGAGTACTTGGTTTCTCTTTCCTATTTTGCTAAAACATTTTCAGGTTTAAAATAACCAGTGGGTATGCTTTCTTTTCTTTTTTGGTGAGGGGGAGGGACTTAATCATATACAACACTTGTTTTAAGTGAGTTGGAAAGTTGGGAATATGATTGCATCCTAAGTTGGCCATTGTGCAGTTTGCCTCCATACCCGATATAAATTACATATTATTTGAAACCATGGTTAGGTTCCAGATGTATGTATATAAGCATGCCTAGAATTTACTCTGTTCTTGGGCACCTAATTAAATTTTATTGATCTAAATTCATATTTGAATTCAGTTACTTTGTCACTATGCCTTCCAACTAGCTTAGCATATTACCTAGCAATTTTACAGTATAGAATATTTCAGGTAATTATCAATTATTATCTGCATTATGGAGCCGGGTCAATTGGAGATAATACAGCTGAGACATGCTCAAGGAGCAAACTAATGGTTAACTTGAGCAATGGCATAGAAATTATTATTATACTTATTTTTATACCGTCACTTTGTTACTTACTCTAAGAAAAATTATCATTATTAATTTTGAATTATTTAGACATTTTTGGAAAGTCAAGGAATTGAATTAAATCCACCAGAGAAAATGGCTCTTGATCCTTACACTGAACTCCGGAAACAGCCTCTTCGTAAGTACGTCACCCCATCGGACTTTGATCAGCTCAAGCAGTTTCTCACCTTTGACAAACAAGTAAGTGACCTAAGCACCTCAGTAGATTTACTAGTTTCCAGATATGGCACGAATTTCTTGACAAGCCATTTGGGTAACTGTATTGGTAACTACTTTGAAACATTACATCTGTAAATTAACTGTTTGGGTACAGTGCTGTCTTTCTGTTTTCATCTAGGGTTAGAAACGTAGGACTGCCTAAGTTTCACATTAGAGATCCAGAGAAGATTGTGGAGTTAAGTCTTGTGAATCCCACCAAATATTTAAATCTTAAAACTGTTCCTGAGCTACATCTGCTTCCTACTTTACATTTCTAGTTGACCATTTCTTTCCCCAAATAATATGAGTTAATCTCATAGAATCCTGTGGGAAACCTTAAATGGATTATTGGGAAATTTCAAAGCTATTGTATATATGTAGGTTTCTAATTTTAAATAGGTAATTTCACAGAAACTCCATTGCAGATGCTTCCCTGTTAAATATTATATTAATGTTGGAGTACAGAATGTTCTGAGCATTTTGCTAACTTTGTTCCAACCTTTGTAATCCTCCCCCTTGTGAGCCAATGTATATAAGCAGGTTTGAATCTTCTCTTTTTTGTAACTAAAGGGAAAGAGAAAAGAGAGAGATCACCCTCAATGCTTTTTTGCTGTTCTTTTTTTTCAGAAATTTAACTCATTTTATTAATAGTTCAGAAAATTTAACCTAGCATTAGCATGGTCTTTTAAAGATTTTCTGTATGTCAATCATACATCTATTATTATTTTGTATTTAAAGATTGTGTTGGTACTATTAATAGAAGATGTGTGTTGATGGGACCAAAAAATAAAATCTGGTTAATAAATGAAAATTCTTTCCATACTAATTGTGTGCAAACCATATTCACATGTGCCTTTATTAATATATATAAACCACTGTATAAAGGACCTCATTGCCCTTTTAATTTAGCTTCTCTTTCACTGACTAATATATTGGATAAAAGTGAGCTGTCCTTTCTTGGCACAAATTTATAATCTTATTATTTAATTCTTTCCAGCTGCTGACATCTGTTGCGTAATTTCAGATGTTTTAGTATCTTTGATGAATATTTCTTTTTTTCAATTTACCATCTCAGATTACTTCATAGTCTTTCCAGCTAATCTTTTCATCATTGTCTGATACTTAAATGCCAAAGTAGCTAAGTTAAACTCTCCACTTTTAGGATTCTTACTTGAGTCACTGCTTTGGATTCCTCAAAGGTTCTTCGATTCTATGCGATCTGGGATGATACAGACAGCATGTTCGGTGAATGTCGAAACTACATCATTCATTACTATCTTATGGATGATACGGTGGAAATTCGAGAGGTTCACGAACGAAACGATGGGCGAGATCCTTTCCCACTCCTAATGAACCGTCAGCGTATGCCCAAGGTTTTAGTGGAGAATTCAAGTATGTTTGATTCAGTTTACCCTTTGTTACTTGGTACATTTTTAGGATCTTAAAGGAATTACTTAATCAACATGGTTATTCCTTTATTCTTGGGCGGCTTTAGCTGTGTTTTCTTAGGTGCTCAGAAAATGGCTTTCCCACAACTTTCCTCCTTTACTTTCCTCGTGGTCCAGGCATGCCTCTGAGACAGTCCGGTAGAGATGACTGATACCCAGCTCAAGGAAACAAAACGAAAACAGAAGTGGGAGATTCATTTAAAGTGCCATAGAGCAAGACTTCTGAACTGAAACAATTTAATATTAGATTACTAATACATTTTTCAAATAGGCCTATTGTCATTCAAGGATATAGCTTAGCATTTCCTTATATTCTTTCCTGACTTTGCTTCTCACCTCAACTACTTTCTAAACAAAAAGTTTCTATGTGGTTTGACTTGAGATTGGAAAAGGCATGTCTGTGACTCCTAAGAGGTGGAGTCCATTGTGTCAACCCCACCTTTTTCTTTGCTGGTTGAAAATAACCTGGCATGTTGGAGAGTGAGAATGCAACAAAATGGTGGTGGACACCTGCTGTTTACTGTTTCCTGAGATCAGCTGGCTTTCTTCAGTTATTGACTTGGTAGTTTAAGAATTTTCTTATACAAATGTCATCTTGGTCACATATAATGACATCTATCAAGTTTGGGTGGCTAACAGAATTCCGTAAATACTTTCATTGATTTTTTTCCTTCTTACTATATTTTTGGGAACTAGGAGATAAGAAATTCAAAGTATTGAGTAAGGAGTTTGACTACATTAGAGGTTATCAACAATTGATAGTCTAAGGCTAAATTCAACCTATCCACAAGTATTACTTGGCCTGCACAGTGTATTTTTTAAAAAATGCAGTGTTATTTTAAAAAAGGCAAGGAGTTGGAGATTTCCATCACTGGGAGAGTGGAGAAACAAAATATGGTGAACATACATTTTGATTAGTATGTAGTAGTTAGAAGCAATAAACAAGACATACACAGAGAACAAATGGAGATATCTTAAAAATATAATGCTGTGTAGGAAAAAAAGAAGTAAAATGAGATATATAATATAATAACATTTACATAATGTGAAATACATGCAAAACAGTACACAAGTGTACAATCAAAAAGCTGCACATTAGAATGGTTGCATGTGAGGGAAAGGAGAATGAGATTTAGGAAAAAGAATAAAAGGGACTGAAAATGGTTGTCATTTTAAAATTAGGAGAGTTCACATTAAATATCTCTTTTTTTAAAAAATTGAGAATAACTGCAAACACAGCTTATAGTCTCGAATAGGAACAACTGGATCTGTGCCCTAGTTCAGCATAGTCCAGCTGCTGCCTACCATGCATATTCTTATACTCAGCCTCCTATAAAACCCTCTTGGAGTTCAGTGACACTGGGACTAATATACTAATTTTGGCCTTCCAGAGTGCTTAAATGAGCCAGAAATTCCTGCCATCTGGAGCTAACAAATGTTAGATTTACAGTAGATAAAAAGAAAGAATAGAAATATATTCAGGGTAGCATGAAAAAAGCCTCACTGAAACTGAATCCCTTGAAATTTCGGGTTCTAGGTTTGTCTCTGTCTTATCAATGTGACCTATGTTTAAAACTTTCAATACATAAATTGTCTTCTTCTATAACTTCCTCTTCTACAACTTTAAATGTTTTTTAAATTAAAAAAAATTTTATCAAAGTTGTATATAGAGAGAGCCTAGAGGCAGATGTGGGGTCCTTTTAAGAGGCAGGAAACACATCTTTTTATGAAAGTCATTGTTAGTCATGAGGTAACAGTACAGAAAAGGCTGATCTCCCACCAGCTAAATAATTCCTTTAGTAGAATGGTGGGTTTAAAGGAATGGCATCTAATTGATGTTCAAAGGCATTTATTCAATGGGTGATTTTTATTAAATTTAGTTAAACAATAGTTAAATATCTGCTATGGGAACCATTTCATGTGCTAAGTGCTATGGAGGATAAAATGAAAATGTAACTCCCAGCCCCTGAATCCTGTCCTTGAGGCACTTCTAGTGTAACTAGGGAGACAAGTCATATAAGATACACAAAGCTATTAAACAATAACATGAGTACATCAGATTATCTGATTATGTAATTAGTTTTGTCATGCAGATGGAGGTCAGAGAAGAGAGATGTGGGCCTGAAAGACTAAAGAAGTCTTTGTGGAAGAGCTGGGATTGTACCCAGATATAGAATGGCAGAGAACAAAGAGAAAGAACACACTAAAGAGAGGAACAAGAGCAAAGATTGGGAATTAGGAACGAGTATGGCATGTTTAGGGGCAGCCAAGAGATGGTCACTAGGCAAAGAGTTTGTGTGGGACAGTAATAAGGAAATTATGGGAGTATCTTTTAAAAGTTCTCTCTTCCAGGGCCTTGTTTTAATAGTTAAGATTAATCAGAATTATATATTTATGATGGATGGAGTTAAAATATCAGGAATTCTGAAAGTTATTTTTTTGTTGAGGGTAATTACAGGTGACCAGTAGGTGGCAGGTAATGTCAAAATGGATATTTGTCCTAACAAAAGCCTACTCAGCTCTTAAACCCAAGGCATGAGGTTCTAAAAGTCTACATATGTTAGTTATCCTTTAAATTGGCTTTCATAGTTTGTGCCATTTTATTTATTCATTTATTTTTGAGACAAGGTCTCGCTCTGTCACCCAAGCTGGAGTGCAGTGGCACAGTCAACTCCTGGGTTCAAGGAATCCTCCTACCTCAGTCTTCTGGGTAGCTGGGACCACAGGCATGCACCACCATGCCTGGCTAATTTTTTTAACTTTTGTAGAGATAGGCTCCCACTATGTTGCTTAGGCTGGTCTCAAACTCCTTGAGTCAAGGAAATCCTCCCACCTCGGCTTCCCAAAGTGCTGGGCCTACAAGCATGAGCCACTACACCCAGCCTGATCTTGCCTTTTCAATTAATCTAGAACACCCCTTAGTTAGAATTTTGGTGCTCCAGAAAGTTGAATGTTTTTCCTAACTCTCTGAGCAACTTTATTGCCTCATTCAATCATTCAAATAATACTAGTTGAACATCCACATAGATGAAGAAAGCACCATGCTAGGCAATGGAAATCTAAAACTAGTATAAGCCCATAATTCAAAGGCTTTACAGTCTGGTAAGATAGACATATACATCAGTGGAGCAAAATGAATTGTCCAGAAATGGACCCACACATACATAGTTGTTAGATGTTTGATAAAGAAGAAAAGATGATCTAGTGGGGAAAGGATAGTCTTTTTAACAAATAGTGCTGGAACAATTGGATAGCTATATGCTAAATAAATAAACAAACAGACAAACAAATAAACCTCAACCCTTACCTCAGCATAGACAAATATTAACTCAAAGGTAAGAACTAAAATCCATTAAAATTCTGAAAGGAAACATAGGAAATTTTAGTGACCTTGGGTTTAGCAAATATTTCTTAAGTGAGACACTAAAACTGCAAGCTATAAAAGAAAAAGTTGGAATTTAAAACTTTTGCTTTTCAAAAGACACTATTATGAAAATGAAAAGAGAACCTAAAGATTGAGAGAAAATATTTGTGAAACATATTTGACAAAGTACTTGTCATAGGATATATAAAATGACTGTTAAAACTCAGTAACAAAAATGGCAGGAGCAACCCTTCACATATTAGTAATAACCTTGAATGTAAATGGATTAAACTTTCCACTTAAAAGATATATCTAGCTGAATGGATTTTTAAAATGACTCAGATATATACTGCCTAAAAGAAACTCATCTCACCTATAAAGACACATATAGACTGAAAGTAAAGGGATAGAAAAAGATGTTCCATACAAATTGAAACCAAAATGAGCCATACTTAGAAAAAACAGACTTTAAGTCAAAAACAGTAAAAAGGGACAAAAAAGGTCATTATATAATAATAAGGGGAGCAATTTAGCAAGAGGATATAACAATTCTAAACATATATGCACCCAACACTAGAGTGCCCAGATATAGAAAACAAATATTATTAGGTCTAAAGGGAGAGTGACAGACTCTAATACAATAATAGTTGGGGATTTCAACACCCCATTCTCAGTATTAGACAGATCATCTAGACAGAAAATTAGATAACATCCAACATTGTACTTGGAGAAAAATTTATAGCTTTAAATATGTATTTAAGAAAGAAGAAAGATGACAATAAATAAGCTAGTCATACTTCTCAAAAAGTTAGAAATCTAAAAAATTAAAATCTAAAGAAATTAAAAGGAAGGAAATAATAAAACAAGAGCCTGAAAATAACAAAATTGAAAACAAAGTTAGCAGAGAAGATTTGTCAAACCCAAAGTTGTTTCTTTGACAAGTATTGACAAGATTTATTAAGGGATGAAAGAAAGAAGACACATATACATAATATTAAAAATGAAAGAGGAGGCGTTCTTAAAGATGTAATAGGGATTAAACATAAAATAAGAAAATAATACCAACAACTTTCTGCCAATAAATTTGAAAACTTAGGTAAAATGAGCAAATTTTTAGAAAAATATAACTTACTCAAGAAATAGAAAACCAAATGTCTTTAACCGTTGAAGAAATAGATTCAGTTTAAAAATTTCCAACAAGGAAAACACCAGTTGCATATAAGTTTACAGAGGATTTTTGTCAAACATTTAAAGAATACATAATTCCAAGCTTAACACAAACTTATTCAGAAAAAAAAAGAACTCCTTAATTCATCCATTTAAAAAAGTCAGTGAAACAAAGGATACCCTGAGAAAGAAAAACTACAGCCAGCCTCACGTATGAAGATATATGTACCAATCTTAAACAAGGTATCAGTAAACCAAATTCAGCAGTGTATGAAAAAAAAATAATTTATTGGGCAAACAAAGGCAAATGGCTGGACAGCATACACACACACACACACACACATATACCAGATCTCCTGGAATATGGTATACTGAGGGAAACTAACGTAGTCATGAGCCATGTACCCTGTTGCCTATTACTTCCTGCGGCAGCTCAAAAGTATCTTTGTAGGGTTAGGCACTAGACATTAGGAGAAGGATCCCTTGGATTGTAGAGCTTTTAAGATGCACAATTAGGGAAATACTAGCCCCTCCTTTCCCATAATCAAGGGCTGGAGTTCAAGCCTTTATGTATGATATAGCAGAAACTAAGCCTTCTTCCTATTTTTCAATCTTAGTAATTACCAGTCAGGAGATTAACAGCCTATTTCTTATCTCCCATGTGATAGTAGTTCTGTGTCAAAGTTTTGTGATTACAGGTATAAGATGTGACACTCTATCAGAACTAAGTGATTCTTATGATTTCCATGGAGGCCAGGCTGCAGGGAATCAATCTTAAACAAGTTAACCCTTAGTTCTCATAAAACGGTGCAACAAAATTGGATTTATTCCAAAAATGCAAGATTGATTCTACTTTTAAAAAATAATTGATTCCTGCACTCAAATGTTTCTTTCGGCACAATTCACAATCACAAAGATGTGGAATCAACCTAAGTACTCGTCAATTCATGATTGGATTAAGAAAATGTGGTGTATATATATGTACACTCACACCATGGAGTACTGCTCAGCCATAAAAAGGAATGAAATAATGTCTTTTGCAGCAATGTCGATGGAATTAGAGACCATTATCCTAAGTGAAGTATCTCAGGAATGGAAAAACAAACACCAAATGTACTCTCTAATAATTGGGAGGTAATCAATGGGCACACATGAGTACAAGGAGATGAAAAGGTCATAGGAAATCAAGAAGGGGGCCGGGAGGGAGGATGAGGGGGTAAAAACCTACCTATCATGTACAATGAACACTATTCAGGTGATGGGCACACTGAAAGCTCCGACTTAAGCATTATGAGAGGTATCCATGTAGCAAAAACATTTGTACCCCCTTAATACTTCGAAATTAAAAAACATGATTGAGTCCCACATGAATGGATTACTGTAATCATCTTGCTGACTCTCCCTGCTCCCTGCCTTCAGGACTAGATCACACTGTCCTAATAGCAATGATTGCAATTGCCATGAAACCATTCTTTGTGTAATTGTTTAGTATCTGTCTCCCTAAACAGAATATTTTCTTCACAAAGACAATATTCCCAGTATTTAGCAGTGTATCCAGTACAGGTGGTCACTAAAAATGTTGGGTGAATGGATAAATGGGTTGGAAGGTGAACTAAATTACTTGGATCTCTCCCAGACCTAAGATGCTATCCTTATAGAAGGGTGCTTATTCTTTTCTACTGTAATGATTTCTTCTAACCATTAATTCTGCTAAAATTAGCGATTTGTAGTGATAGTTTGAGCTGAATATGGGACAGAAACTTTACAAAAGCCATCTGGGATATTATTTATGTGTCCTGTCAACAGATAGAAATATATAGCCTTGTGCTCTGGTGGGAATGTAGGGAAGTCCCCGACCCTTGACCAGAGCAAAAGACTCTACTCCCCCAGGTTCTCAGGAACGCCTGGCTGTTGTGTGCCAGTCTTCCATCCCATATTCATTTCTTCTTCTTTCCTCTCTAATGCCATTTTATATTAGAGAACTTCCCTCGGTGCGTGCTGGAAATCTCTGATCAAGAGGTGTTGGAATGGTATACTGCCAAAGACTTCATTGTTGGGAAACCACTTACTATCCTTGGGAGAACTTTCTTCATTTATGATTGTGATCCATTTACTCGACAGTTTTACAAAGAGAAGTTTGGAATCCCTGATTTGCCACGTATTGATGTGAGCAAGCAGGAACCACCTCCTGTAAAACAGGTAATTGGATAGTAACTCTTAGTGTGATGATAAAATTAGTTTTTTGAGGTAGAAATTTAAGAAAAAGGACTTCTATGTGAATAGTGAATACCCCCCCACACACAAAATGGACAAAGTACATGTAATAGAGTAGTTTACAAAATAAGAAATATAAATGGCCAAAAAAATGTAAAAAGGCCCCCAATCTAATTGATAATCAAAGAAATAGAATGATAATAATGAGGTTTTTAGATCTGTTCAATTTTAAAAGATTCACAGTATCCAGCGTTAGTCCTATTTGAAGAAATGGGAATTTTCATATACTGTAATGGGAAAGCCATTCAGAATAACATTTCTGAAGGGCAGTTTGTCATCATTTTAATTTTTTTCCTAATAAAATATTGCATATCTTTGGCCTAGAAAATATAACTTTGGGAACTATAAAAAGATACGTAGAAAGATATGTATTATAACATTATTTGTAATAAAACAAAGTATAAGGAGATTGACAAGATCAATTATATCTATCCATACAATTAAAAGACTATAAGGCCTATAAAAAAAGCAGTAAGTATGTATAAGTCTATACATACTAACATGAAAAAAATGTTCATAACATATTTTTAAGTGAATATGTATCTATAACATGGTCCTATTTTTTTAAATTTCTGTGTATAATATCTGTTTATATATAGTGAAGCAAAGATCTGGAGAGATATCTACCTTACTACAGGGTGTCCCAAAAGTTACCATACATAGGGAAAATGGTAAATTGTAGCTAAGTGTACCTTTATTTACAAAATATTCATTATAAAATTTTATAAAATTTTTCCTTTGTGTGGAGATTTTTGGGACACCCTGTATTAACAGTGGTTAGTTCAACGTGTGGGAATGGGGAAGTAGGGAGGGAAGCAACAGATAACAGGAGACATTTCTTTTTATACTCCTCGGCATGGCTTTAATTTATACCCAGCATTCTATTATTTTTTTTAGAAATTTATTTATTTTTATTTTTAATTGAAAAATTTTTTATCGTGGTCAAGTACACATAGCGTAAAATTTACCATTTTAAGCATGTAATTCAGTGGTATTAAACATTCTTTTAAATGCTTTAGTCTCTTAAGTTATATAGAAAAGAAGAGTGGAGTTATAAACAAGAGCTGCAACAATACTAGCTTTTAGATTATTTTAAAAATGTATCAGTCTCTTAAATCATGTAGAAAACAAAGATGCAAACTGTTGTTACAATAATACAATAATTTTGTAATTGCCCATGTATTTATCTTATCAAGATCTTTATTTCTTGTATGTCTTCAAGTTGCTGTCTAGTGTCCTTTCATTTCACCCTGCAGGACTCCCAGAAGCATTTCATGCAGGGCAGGTGTAGTGGTAACTAACTCCCTCCGCTTCTGTTTATCTGGGAATGTCTTAATTTCTCCCTCATTTTTAATTTTTATTTTTTAAAATTATATATATTTATTTATTTATTTATTTTAAAGCAGTCAAATTTAGCAGTGAGGGGTTGAATACCAACTTTAGTAACACTAGTGTTAATAAGTTCTAATAACCCACTGCCATCGGACCAGCCTCTGCCTCTGCCATATGGATATGGCTATGGATATAGTATTCTTGGTTGACTGTTTGTTGTTTTTTTTTTTTTTTTCTTTTAGCACTTTGAATATATTGGCCTACTGCCTTCTGACCTTCAAAGTTCCTGATAAGAAATTTGCTGGTAGTTTTATTGAGAGTCCTTTGTGTGTAACAAGATATTTCTTTCTTGCCACTTTCAAGGTTCTCTCTTTGTCTTGTCTTTCGAAAGTTTAACTGTAATGTATCTTTGAGTTCATCTTACCTGGAATTTGTTAAGCTCCTTGGATATTTATACTCATGCCTTTATCAAATTTAGGAAGTTTTCAGCCATTATTTCCTCAAATATAGTCATCCGTCACTTAATGACAGGGATACATTCTGAGAAATGCTTCAGTAGGCAAGTTTGTTGTGTGAACATCATAGAGTGTACTTACACAAACCTGGATTGTACAGCCTATTGCTCCTAGGCTACAAACCTGTTACTGTATTGAATACTGTAGGTAATTATAACACAATGGTAAGTATTTGTTTATCTAAACATAGAAAAGGTACGGGAAAAATACAGTATAAAAGATCTTAAAAAGATACACCTGTTTAGGGCACTTATTGTGAGTGGAGCTTGCAAGACTGGAAGTTGCTCTGAGTTAGTCAGAGAGTGAGTGGTGAGTGAACGTGAAGGCCTAGAACATTACTGTCCACTACTGTAGACTTTATAAACACTGTACCCTTGGGCTACACTAATTTATAAAAAACTTTTTTCTTCAATAATAAATTAACCTTAGCTTATTATAACTTTTTACTTTATAAACTTTTAATTTTTATTATAACTTTTTGACTCTTTTGTAATAATACTTAGCTTAAGACAGAAACACATTGTACAGTTGTACAAAAATATTTTTTCTTTATATCCTTATTCTATAAGCTTTTTCCTATTTTTGAATTTTTTTTTACTTTTTAAACTGTTTTATTGAAAACTGAGACACAAGTATACACATTAGCCTAGGCCTACAGAGGGTCAGGATCATCAATATCACTGTCTTTCACCTCTACATCTTGTCCCACCAGAAGGTCTTCGGGGGCAGTAAAACACATGGAGTTATTATCTCCCATGATAACAATGCTGTCTTCTCAAATACCCCCTGAAGGACCTGCCTGAGGCTGTTTTACAGTTAACTTTTTTTTTAGTAAGTAGAAGTACACCACACATATTCACCATTAAATTAAAACTAATCAGTCAACACTTATGTGCACACATGGAAATAATACTCATTGGAAATCCAGCAGGTGGGAGGGGAGAGGGAGGAAGGGTAAATTCACACCTAATGGGTACAATGCACACTATCTGGGTGGTGAACACACTTATAACTGTGACTCAAACCATACAAAAGCAGTTTAGGTAACCAAAACATTTGTACCCCTGTAATATTCTGAAATTAAAAATATGTATATAAATTTAAAAAAAAAAGAAAGCTGTAGCAAGGTCTAGAGGGATAAAGCTAGAGCCAAGACAATGGTCAGGGACAGAAGTGGATATGAAGTGGATATATTCAATTTGAGAATCATGGCACTCATAAATCAAGCTGATCTGCTAGATCAGGAATAAGTAAACATGGCCCCAAGGGTCAGATGTGTTTTATCTCAGGCTGGCTCCATCTGGAGGCATGCTGGCAGGGAAGAGGAAGAAGCCAGAATTGGGAGAGCTAAGCTGCTGTGGGGGTGGCCCCTAAAAGTGGCATCTGAAGGATTATGGAACTCTTAGGCTCCACGTGTACTAACTTGGTTAAGAAAGTGCAGGCAGAAACTCTGGTAAGTGGGGCATATGAGCAGGAATGTCTAGGAGTGATGATGTCCACATTCGGATGAATGGCTCTTCTAGCTTAGAACAGGACCCAGGCAGTAGCTTGGAGTACGAGAAGCAAGGTACCAGGACCCCAGGCATATGGGCTGATATTTAGGGAAGGTCTTTATCCAAGCACGGGAAATGAGTTGTGATTCAAGGAAAAACAGGTCTGTCCAAACACAATAGGAATTTAGGAAGAAGGCTCACAGGCTTATAGCTACCTCCTTATTTCAAATCTCTCAACCTCCACCCCCACTCCCAACCAGGGTGCTCTCATTGTTATGTTGGTACAGATGCAAAGCAAGTTCAGGTTTCACCACTTTGCAGTTTCTTCCTAGCCTCCAGAGGAAATTCAAATGCTTAGCGTGTACAATCTCAGCCCAAGGTCCCCTCTGTCCATGGTAACCTGTATATTCATTGAGTAGTGGTTTTGCAATTGAAGCAAATGAGGCCATTGTCCATCTGCTGAATCTGCTATTCATTTTCTAGCCATGATGATCACATTAACTGCAACCCCAGCAAGTGGGCGAGGGAGTCAGTGTTGCCAGTAGTACACCTTGGATGAATTTAATAGTCATTCATTGTCTAGAGAATACCCTGTTAGAGATGGTACTAGGGACCATACGGACTAATATGTTAAAATGTCTGCATATAATATATAAAGAGATTTTGGGAAGGTGTCTACAAGTGAAAAAGTATGGTACAAGCTGAGTTTCCTGAGAAAGCATAGCAAAAAAGAGTCAGGGAAATAGAACACTGCTGATGTTTGCCAGCATTGATAAGGAAGAGGAAAACTTAGTTTCTGACCTAAAGTTCTTAGGGAAATGAAACTTGGCATCCTGCACTGATGCTTCAAGTTCTTCCCGGAGCTCGAATGAAACATATAAGCTCAATGTATACCTTCCCACCAACTCGTCAAATAACCTTTGCATCTGAAACTTGATTTCCTAAATGAGCTTCTTCACTAAGAGAGGGGGGTCCTGCATGGACAAGGGGTCTGAGTACTCAGAAAAGTATAGCTGTCATCTGTGATTCAAAAATCAAGAAATAAAAATATTAGAAATGTAGAGGTAGATAGGAGGAAAAGCAGCATGAATAAAATCCTGACCACCCTTCCCCCAAATTTAGTGCACGCGTGCATGCGTGCGCGTGCACACACACACACACACACACACACACACACACACACACACAAACACAAACTTTGGGTGGACTGAGGAAACAGTTTCCAGATCTGCCAGTGCGAAGTTCACACTGTAGAACAACGAAGTCACAGGCAGATCTATGGGCCTCACCATTTTAGGATGTCCACAAGGTCATCTGCATTGAGACTGAGGGTGGGGTCAGGCTCTACTTTGGTAGTCCGGGGTCAGTGGACAGCACCAATAGTTTCTATTTAGCCCTGGGAGTTACTTTGTAGCATCACCAGTTATTTCTATGATCAGTGAACATGATGTAAAATCCATAAATAAAGAAGAGAATAAGTGATATGTTGTTTTTTTACTATATTTTTATATATGGAAAATATTTTTGAATAAGTATTTTCCAGAGTTGTTTTTTTTTAAAAAAGTTATAGTTACCTTTAATGTAATTTTAACACAAGTAGCATCTGCCTTACTTCTTGTTTCCTGTATGTCTCCAGGAATTACCTCCTTATAATGGTTTTGGACTCTTTGAAGATTCTGCTCAGAATTGCTTTGTTCTCATTCCAAAAGCTCCAAAAACAAATGTTATTAAAATGCTGTTGCATGATAACAAGGTGCTTCGTTATTTGGCTGCACTGGTGAGGCTAATTTTTATATACTAAGATCTTATTCTGTCTCAAGACTGTGTGCAATTGTCCATTTTGTCTGTAAGCTTTAGAATAATAGCTTTCAGAGTTATATGTTTCCTCAACTAACCATTGGATCTAGTACCCAGCGTTCAGGCAGGTTGGATAGTATTAAGTATGGTTCCCATAAACCAAGACCTAGCTCAAGTCCTATCTCCCCCAAGAGTCTTTCTTGGATCATTCATCTCTCAGTCTCCTTAAATTTTGATAGACCTTTTTGCCTCTTTTATTAAGCAGTTATGAAATTCTGAGTTATACTCAAACCATTTGTGTATCTGTGAGTCTTTTGAGTATACTGTGATTTCCCTGAGGGTAGGGACCCTGTCTCACTAAATTTTAGCATTACCTGTGATATCTAGCTTGACAAATATTATGTTAATTAAATGTAATAAATGGAATCATACCAATTTAATAGATACTGCCTTTTTCGCAAAGGCAGTATATGATGAGTAGTTAAGAGCATGAAGCTTGGAAATAGACATAAGTTCAAATCCCGCATATACCACTAATTAGCTGAATTACCTTAGGCAAATTACTGACAGGAATTCAGAGGATAATGTCTTAAAAATGGAAAAAAAAATGTAGAAATGGGAATATAAGCATTTTATTTAGAAATATGGACATAAAATTGCAAAAGTTGAAAGAAGTTATTTCTGGGAATAGGAATTGGGAGTGGGGAGTGGTGGATCAGTTGACTTTTCAAACTATATACATGTACTTGAAAAGATAAAAATTAAGTGAAGACATAACTGATTAATATATTTTAGAAAAATATTGATCAAAGCTTTAAATAAAAAGGGAGTTCTAACAAAATCTAGGCAAACCAGAATACTCTATTTCGTAAGAATTCTGATTATAAGGCCGGGCGCGGTGGCTCACGCCTGTAATCCTAGCACTCTGGGAGGCCGAGGCGGGTGGATTGTTTGAGCTCAGGAGTTCGAAACCCGCCTGAGCAAGAGCGAGACCCCGTCTCTACTAAAAATTGAAAGAAATTAATTGGACAACTAAAAATATATAGAAAAAATTAACCGGGAATGGTGGCGCATGCCTGTAGTCCCAGCTGCTCGGGAGGCTGAGGCAGAAGGATTGCGTGAGCCCAGGAGTTTGAGGTTGCTGTGAGCTAGGCTGACGCCACGGCACTCTAGCGCGGGCAACACAGCGAGACTCTGTCTCAAAAAAAAAAAAAAAAAAAAGAATTCTGATTATGACAGTTTTACAATACTAAGTTATTTCGGTTACTTTTGAAATTCAGGAGGCTTGTTGAATTACAATATGGTAACTGTAAACTCCTTGAGGGCAGAAATCATGTCTTTCTAGACTTTGTAGGCACTCAATAACTTTGTTGTATGAGCAAATGAGTTTATTTATATATATATACACACACACACACACACACACACACACACACCATCCAAGAGTAAGGTAATACAATATTTTACCCATTTTGTGTTTCAAAACATAAGAATCAAAGAGTCTACTTGCCTTGTCCCAGGTCCCAATGCTTCTTAGGCAGAGGCAGGACTAGAACTCAGCCTTCTGACTTTCAACCTAGTATTCTTTTGATAAAAAACCAATATAATGCTTAGGGCCAGGTGCGGTGGCTCACGCCTGTAATTCTAGCACTCTGGGAGGCTGAGGAGGGTGGATCATTTGAGCCCAGGAGTTCAAGATCAGCCTGAGCAAGAGTGAGACCCCGTCTCTACTAAAAAAAATAGAAAGAAATTAGCTGGACAACTAAAAAAAAAATATGTATATATATATGTATATGTATATATGTGTGTGTGTGTGTATATATATATATAAAAATTAGCCGGGCATGGTGACGCATACCTGTAATCCCAGCTACCTGGGAGGCTGAGGCAGGAGGATCGCTTGAGCCCAGGAGTTTGAGGTTGCTGTGACTTAGGCTGACACCACGGCACTCTAGCCCGGGCAACAGAGTGAGACTCTGTCTCAAAAAAAAAAAAAAAAAAAACCAATATAATGCTTAGGATAAGAAAGGAGAAAAGGACTTACATGTTTGTAAACTACATAATTGTAAGTTTACCTTCCATACCTGATGGTCTTGGAAAAATTATTATATAATTGATTACCAAAATGTTTATGGATAATGTTAGATATAGCTAACTGAGGAGAAAGGATACACTTCTATTGACTACAGTCTTCCAAACTTACGTATAACCAAGACAAACATGACATGTCACAAAAGGTCGAAGAGTTTACAGAGGACTTCTATTTCTAGCAATGATAGACTAGATAATTTGGATCAGCCCTCTTGCTGAGGGGGGAGTGTGTGTGTGTGTGTGTGTGTGTGGCACTTGAAGGTGCTAAACAATTAGCAAGATGTGAAGAATCACTGAACAAGAATGGGGGAACAATGAGGACCAGAGAAGTGAGTCTGACATTTGGAGCCATTTTTCCCCTGGATGTATTTGCTGATTCCAGAAGAAGCACCTATGAGGGCAAACATTGGAATCTAGGGCCTGTCCAAGGCAGAAGCACTTGGTAAACCCTCTGTGCTTTAGTCTGTAAGTGACCAATTCTTTCTCCCTCCCTTCCTTCCTGCCTCCCTCCCTCTCTTTCTCTCTTTCTTTCTTTCTTTTCTTTCATTTTGATAGATTTAGGGGTACAAGTGATTTTTGGTTACATGGATGAATTATATAGTGGTGATATCTGGGTTTTTAGTGTACCCATCATCCAAGTGTAGTGTACATTGCTCCCAATAAGTAGTTTTTCTTCCCTTGCCTCCCTCCCACCCTCCCTGCTTCTGAGTCTCCAATGTCCATTGTACCACCTTTGCATATAATGGCTAATTTTTGAAGGGACTATTGTATGGCTTTGAATTATTGCAGTTTCCCTGAATTATCTCAGTTTCACAAATCAGATTACCTGGATTCTAATGCCCCTAGGCAACTGGCAGAAGCAAATATAAATTCCTTGAAGATAGCGTCATCTTAGATATAATGTCCAGAAACAAGGCAAGATAACGTAAAGAAAAATGACCAGAAACAACAGATAATAGAAATATATACATAGGGGCTTCAAATTCTAGCATTATAAAACTTAAAATTTTAAAAAGAAAACTGCGGGAATTTCAGCAGAGAATGAGAAATAAGCCAAAAAAGTCTATTTTAGTTTTTAAAAATCATCACATTAATAGAATAAGACAGAAAAATTAGATGCTGAAAATTAGATGCTGAAATTTGCTAAAATTAATCCATTATGATTTTAAAACAAAACTCTTTAAAAGGGGGGGGAGTTAAAGGGAGTTTCCTTAATCTGATAGAGTATTTAACAAAAATCTACTGTAAACAGCTTTTCTTAGCGGTAAAATGTTGAAAGTGTACTTTCAGAGAGTAGGAACAAGGCAGGACTGCTTTCACCCCTTCTGATCAACATGGTTCTGGAGTCCTAGCTAGAGCAGTAAAATAGGAAGGAAAGTTTAAAAAGTATAAGAACTGAAGAGGAAGAAATAAAACTGGCATTATCCAAATTGAACAAATGTCTATATAGAAAATAAAGAATCTACCTTCTAGATTAGTAAAGTCAATATACAAATGACAGCAAACAAAAAATAAAATTAAAAAATACCATTTACCATGGCATCAAAAATATTAAATTTCTAGAAATAAGTCAAACAAAAGGTATATAATACCTAAAACATTATTGAAAGAAAATTAAAGAAGACCTAAATAAATGAAGGGACATGCCATGTTCATTGGTTAGAAAATTCAATATTATAAAAATATTTACCCCAAATTGATTTATGCTTTCAAAGCATTGCAGTCAAAAATCCCAAAGTGTTTTTGTTTTTGCAGAGCTTGATAATGTGGAGATGCAAAGCAACCAAGAATAACCAAGATACTCTTGAGAAGAACAAGATCGGGAGATTTGCTCAACAACATATTAAAATATATCATTAAGTTATAGTAGTTAAAACAATATGGTATTGGTGCAAGGATAGACAATTAGACCAATGGAAAAGAACAGACAGCCCAGAAACAGACCTATACACCTTTCAGATAGAGGACAAACATGGTACTGCAGAAGGCTGGGAAAGGAAGGTCTTTCCACTAAATGATATCAGAACAATTTGATATCCAAATGGGAAAAAAAGAAGAAGAAAATTTGACCTCCACTTCATGGCAAAAGTAGAAATCAATTCTGTATAGGTTGACAATTTAAATGTGAAAGGCAAAACAATAAAACTTCTTAATGATAGTATAATCTTAACCTCGCAGTAGGGAAAGATTTATTTAGTGGGACACAAAATGCAGTAATTGTTTTAAAAAATGGCCGGGCGCGGTAGCTCACGCCTATAATCCTAGCGCTCTGGGAGGCCGAGGTGGGAGGATTGCTCGAGGTCAGGAGTTCGAGACCAGCCTGAGCAACAGCAAGAGAGACCCCCGTCTCTACTAAAAAATAGAAAGAAATTAGCTGGACAACTAAAAATATATAGAAAAAATCAGCCGGGCATGGTGGCACATGCCTGTAGTCCCAGCTACTCGGGAAGCTGAGGCAGCAAGATTGCTTGAGCCCAGGAGTTGGAGGTTGCTGTGAGCTAGGCTGACGCCACGGCACTCTAGCCCGGAGAGCAGAGTGAGACTCTGTCTCAAAAAAAAAAAAAAAGGATAAACTTGACTACATTAAAATGAAGAATTTCTGTTCCTCAAAAAATCACCATTGGTTGAGTACAGTGGCTCACACCTGTAATCCTAGCACTTTGGGAGGCTGAAGTGGGAGGATCGCTTGAGGCTGGCCAGGAGTTCAAGACCAGCCCTAGCAACATAGCAAGACCTGGTCTCTACAAAAAATGAAAAAATTAGCTGGATGTGTTGCATGTCTATGGTCCCAGCTACTCAGGAGATGGAGGCAGGAGGATTGCTTGAGCCCAGGAATTTGAGGTTGCAGTGAGCTGTTGTGACGCCACAGCATTCTAGCCTAGGCAACAAAGTGAGACCCTGTCTCACAGGAAAAAAAAAAACCAAAACACCATTAGAAGAGTAACAAAGGCAAGCTCACAGTGGGAGAAGATGTTTGCCACAAAAATCAACCAAGAACTTATATCCAGAATGCATAAAGAACACTCCCAAATCATTAAGAAAAATGAATAAGAAACTTGAGCAGGCATTTCACAAAAGAGGATATCGAAAAGGCCACTGAAGATATGAAAAAGTGCTCAACCTCTTTAGTAATCCAGGAAGTGCAAATTACAATCATAATGAGTGCCTCTACCCATCTACCATAATGGTTATTATGTTGGTGACAATATGGAAGTCTCATACTTTTAATGATATACCCACTTAGTTGCCAAAATGGTACACTATATGTGTACCAAAGATAAAAATGTTCATAGCAGCATAAGTCATAATAGCCAAAAATAGACTGAAATTCCATCTACAGGAAACTGGATAAATAAATTATGGCATTTTATATTAATACTATGATTTGAATTCTGAGTGAAATGAAAATTAATGAACTACAGCTACAAACAACAAGGATAAATCACATAAACATAATTTTGAACATATGAATCCAGACCAAAAAAACACGTTATGTAATTCCATTTATATGAAGATTAAAAAATGGACAAAATGAAACTGTTCAGGGATGCCTGCTTTGTGGTAAAACTAAAGAAAACCATAAAACAGGATAATGGCCTCTTTTGTGGCAGAAAGATAGACTATTGACTGGGAGGGCACTTTTTAGGTTCTGTCAGCGCTTTGTTTCTTGACCTGGGTGTTGGTTACATGGTGTTCATTCTATGAAAATTCTTTGAGCTGTATATTTTGGGTTTTTATTTTGCAATTTTGTCTCTGTGTTACAGCAAAAAGATTTAAAAGAAAGCCAACAGAACAATTAGTAAAGAAATAGTGGATATCTTTGTATGGACAGGAAAAAAGAAGTGATAATCATGGTAATTTTCAAATGTTTTTTCCTGACCTATTTGGTGAAATAGAGAATGTATTAATTGGGCTCATCATAAAAGCTCTGGAGGAAGAAAGAAAGGGTGCCTGACGATAAGGGGGAAAGGTTTAGGAGTGAGGTGGGGACTTCAGAAGAAAAGATGGAAATTCAAAAGGAAGGGAGCATGCTAGAGAAGTGACCAGAGACAAACACAACTAAGCCCCGTGGCATTCAGATAAAGACACTGGATGTGTTCTGAGAAAATAAAGTATACTAAACCCAGGGAGGCGATTGGTGCCTAAGAAAAAATATGTTGGTAAACTATTTGGGCTTAGTGTGGAGTCCTGGCTGAGAAACTTGGGGAAGCTTTGGAAGAACATAAGAAACATGATTTGAGCAGTGATCTTCAAAGCAGCCTGCATGCCCTCCAAGGGGTATGCTAGACAGTACCGTCTATGCTGTTCGTTTAGAAAATATTACAGCCTCTACTTGTTTTATATTTTGTTTATTATGAGTACATTTATTTTATAGCCCCTGATATTTTATGTGTTTTGTAATGTACAAAATATATTTTATAGAAGAGCATATGTTTAATTATGAATTCAATAAATATTAAAGGACTACTCTGAGCTAGGTATAGTTGCAGGTACTGAGGGTATAGCAGAGAACAAGATAGACAAATCTCTGCCCTCATGGAGCTTACATTCTAGTTGACATTCTAGTCAATAGAGAAATATATTTTATAAGGACAGGTAGTAACACATGGTATGAAAAATAAAGCAAGAGACAGAGAATGATGGGGAGGGGGCTCATTTATATTGGCAGATTAGGGAAAGCCTCTCTGAGGAAGTCATAGTGGAGCAGATGGAATGAATAACTGAGGCCAGTAGGGGAATATCTGCAGGAACTGTGTGTAAGGCAGAGGCGGTGTGCTGTGAGTGGAGGGAAGAGGAGGAAATATCGGGTCAGAGGCCAGGTTAGGCCTCTGTACCTGTGGTTTAACAAGTCCAGAGAGCTGAGATGGTGGGAGCAGTCCAGGTAACGAGGGTGTGCAGGTAACAAGCCTGCAGAGAATTTAAAGATAAAACCAACTGAAAGTTGGTCTGCCTATTAATATCATGTGCCTGCAATTCTAAACAATATCAGGGATAAATACTCATCCCCAAAGAGACAGTTGCTCCATACAGTAGAATTTCAATTAATAAATGTAGAAGAAAAGTGGGAAATAGAAAAATTACCATTAGGTACACACCACAGCAATAACTGTTGCAGAAAAGATCCATCAGTGGATGCTAAAATTACTGAGAAAACCTTTGAGGAGAAACTGGATTTTCATAATCTCAAAGTATCTCCCCCAAGACATTTAGTAATTGCAAAGGGAAAGATGGTAAGGGGAGAGACCTTCTTAATCTAGTGATCAAGGTCATCATCATCAGTAATAAGACATAGTGATATCATGCACTAAGGACATGATATCTTTTCTGGGGTATTTTTGATGAAAATGCAAAAATGAGATGCATGAGGAACATTCAGCAAAATAACTGATCAATAATCTTCCAAAATTTCATTATGAAAGAAAGGCAGGCTGAGGCCCTATCACAGATTAGAGGAGACTAAAGAGAAATAACAACTAAATGCAATGTGGAATCCCGGATAGGATCCTGAAATAGAAAAAGAACGTTTGTGAAAAACAGGTGAAATTTGAATAAGGACAGTAGTTTATTTAATAATATTGTACCATTGTTATTTTCCTGGTCTTGATCATAGCGTTATGGTTATGTAAGATGTTAAAATTAAGGGAAGCTTGGTGAGAGGTATATGAGAATTCTCTGTACTATTTATGCAACTTTTTTGTAAGTGTAAAGTTAACTCAAAATAAAAACTTAATAAAAAAATTTTTTTTAACTTTGAAAATACTCCTTCCTGCCATGATGAACTGTTACCACTGTTCTCTCAACCTCTTTGGTATGCTCCTGCTTAGAACTTTGTATTTTCTTCTAAGTGTAATGGGAATCCTTTGGACATTTGAGAGCAGAGGAGTGATATGATTTGATTTTCATTAACCATATTGTAGGTGTTTGTTTAAAATTTGTATTTTTATTTCATGGGTGTCCAACCAAAATGGTTTGGAGACTCTTAGAGTAGGGAATGGCATGACAGAATTATTTTACTAAGAGAAAACCTAATGACTTTCTTCAACAGATGAGAAATTATTACAC